>BGPT01003152.1:17743-40243 GCA_003297045.1 Symbiodinium sp. clade C Y103 | reverse complement strand
CTTGAAGTTGGGAAACCCAAGACATGCAGCGGGTGAGGGAAACGAAATGAACCGAAAATCAAAACGTGATCCGTGATTCCGTAATTCCCACAGAGATCAAAGTTGAAATTGATTCGTTTTGATTCCTTTCCCGGGACGCTGCAAGCAATGTGATTGTTTCGAGCTCACCCGCTGTATCATGTCTGCAAGAAACTGCACTGCAAGATATCGAGGCCTGGCACGTGGATTGCCCGTGCCACACAAGCGATACAAGTGAGGCCACGCAGGCGTCTGCAGTTTCTGCTGATCGGAATCGAAATGCAGCTGTCAGATCGTCATCCCGGGTTGCCACTGGGTCCTCGCTATGTTGAGAGTAGATCTGGGATTTCCACCGAAAGGGTTCCAACATCAAAGGAGAGAAGGAATTACATGGAATTACTGCAAGTGCTGCTGCTCCAATCTACCAAGAGAGCCACGCAGACATCTCGATCATTCTAAATCATTTCGAATCATTCTGCTTCATTCTCCCTCATTGAATCTTCAGATTCTCTTCATTCTGACTCAGTCTATGACTCAGTCTATGACTGAGTCTATGACTCTATAATTTTCGATCCAACTCCAACTCAGACCAAGTCGGGCTGACCACCAGGTCATCACCGGCTCCTTCGGCACCGCCTCCAGCACAAGCAGTGATCCCAGGGCGTAGGAACGTGGGAACACTGGACAGACGTTTTCTAGAAAAATGTAATCAATATTTATTGTCGTTGTGAAATGGTAAAATCCCAACTAATTGACGAAGATTCTAAAGAGGATCATGTCATCCCAACCTCTCGAGTTTAGGGAGGTTCGAGGCCTTGGCATTTCATTCTGCTTGGACTTTTTGCAGTGGTAATTTGCTCGTTGCAATCCCAGCACCTCTGCAACGGTTTCCACAGCATCTTCAGCGCAGCGAGGTGCCACCGATGCGTCAGAGGAGCCCAATGCGTCAAATGAGCCCCCGCCGGCAACGGAGTCCGTTTGGACCCAAGGAGATTGACACCGGCGAGATCGGACAACATCGGACAACCTGGGACAACGTGTCAAATTTGGAGCCAAAGAAAATCAACAGAGCAGAACAGCAGCATATCTCCTTGGTCAATTTCAGATGTGTTGGGAAGTTGAAGCAGTTGAAGCTGAGCACCCAAAAATGGTCCCACTAGCATCCAAGTGGAAGAGGTCCGTTGGGCGAGCACGAGACTTTGCCGGGTTGGGGCTGTCGAAGCCTGAGTCTCAACCACGAAACAGATGAAACAGGAGTAAAGTAAAGTAGAGTCTAAGTAGAGTCGAAGTAGAGCATGCAGAGCTTACTTTGAATGCCTACTTTGAATGGACGAAAACATTGAGGAAAAGGGCATGTCGATGCATGTCGGGAAAACATAGGAAGGCAAGGAAATTAAAATCGTAGATGTCCAAGGGCCTGCAGACTTGGACATGAAGGATGACGGGCAAATTGAACATGTCTTGAGAGGACAAGGGCGAGTGTAGCAAAGCAGAGAGTTTGGCAAAGCACAAGACGATTGGGAAAGACGAAAGAGGATAGACAGTGAAAGCCGATGAAAATGATGAAAGACGCACAGGAAAATCAAGAAAGCACAAAGAAAGCACGGTGAACACGGAGCGCTCCTTGACTGCAAGCTTCACTGAGGCGAGAGCCTTCACCATGGCATCGTGCAGGTGCGCGGGCAATCTGGCTTTGCAGCTGGCGATTTTGTTGAAGTTGCACAAGTCTCTGCAAGTCTCTATTCATGCTCTACAAGTTGCACGAAGTCATCAACCGATGTTTGAGATAATGTCCCAAACAGTGGAGTTTTGTTGGAAGTGTTACAAGGTTCCATGGCATGATCAGAGCCAGCTCAGAGGGAGCCATTCACTGGAAGCTGGTACTTCTCGTAGCAATTTGGAAGGATGTGGGTCATCCGGAAAAATCCGTGGATCCCAGACAAACATTTGGATGGGCACGTTCGCTCTCACTTCAACAGTTCAAACGTTGTTCAAACGTTGTTCAAACGTGGCCAACTCTGAACCGAGTTCGATCGAGTTCGCTCTCGGTTGGCAATTTTCGAAACGCTGCAGGTAGTCGTGAGGCCTCGCCCCGGCGGCACCGAGAGCCATCGCCGATCATAGGTGCCACAACGTGTCACAAGTTGCACCTGCAGGTTTGATTTGGTTTCTCGAGATTAAACAGAGCCCAAGAAAGGCATTGGCGTCAGACGCCGATTTTGGAACATCCGATGGATAATTTATTTCAAGAGGTTGGAACAATTACATACATTCAAATGCATGTTCTATCATGTTCTATCAAAGTCTTGTTTGACAGTCTTTGAACCAGGATCAGAAAGCAGCGCGCCAGGCAGCCCATATTTGGAGCAACCTCCACCATTTGGGAGGCGCCTGATGCTTCTCACCAGTGCGACTGCAGCTCAACTAGGTCAATTGCACGGCATATGAAACAGTGACTTCAAGAGGACTATTGATAAGATGACTTTTCATGACTCTTCATCCTTTTCCTCGCCGTTTTTGTTTCGGTGTGAAATGCCTTGGAGTCACATGTGGTGAAGTCAGTCAAGTCCGATTTAAATGTTATTGGCACAGGCCCAGTCGAGCTGTGAATGCAGCAGGACGCAGAGAGCTGCGATGTCAACAGTTATGCTTCGGATGCTTCTGCCCTGGTAAAGTTTTTAAGTGCAGCGAAAACTATTAAATCCCGAAGATGCCACAAGAAAGTCAGATCAACCAAGAAAGCAGAAGAAAGCGCTGCCCTTTCACAACACGACCGAAGAATTCAGTTTGGATATCGTGGCTAGCTGGAGTTGCTTGTTGTTTTAGCAAGGAATGCGCGGGGCAGCAATTGTCAAAAGTGCATTATTTATTTTTACTTCAACCTATATAACTCCCCATATGGCGGACCTGGGCTTGATTACCTCATATCATAGATGATTTTGAAGTTAATTATATGCAGCTAGCAGCTAGAAATCGCCTTACAACACGGATTTTCCTCCAAACGGAAAAGGCCTTACACACTCAATCCAATTCCCTTCACCCAACTCACTCCACCTCACTCCGTTCAGCGAAGTCTACCCAACTCCAACCCACCCCACCCCCAACTAGACATAACTAGACCATTTTCAGCTCTACATCTCGCTTCGCATTAGTCACTCCCATGGCTTTCCATTCCCACCTAAGCCTTGCTTCGCTCCCTTGGGGCTCAAACATTGAAATCTTGATATCTTAAGGATACTTAGTGCATACTTAATGAAGACTTAATGAAGACTTACTCAGTGCATTTCAATGACAATTGTGCTTGTCTTATCATCAATTTTTGCCCCGTCCACTTGTCGCTCTGCCGTTTTGAGGAGCTGCGATCGCTGGCCTCTGACGATGCGGCGTAAACGCAGCGGGGCTGAGCTCAGAGTGGATGATTCAGATGGCACTCCGGATACATTTCTACGAAATTTACAGATTTCTTTGCAGATTTCTAGGTTTTTTTCTCAAGTTCAAGAAATGAGCAGTCTCTTCTTTCATCTCCATGCAGCTTGTTCTTTCTTTCAGGAACACCACCGGGGAAATCCAAACTCACCTGGCTTGTACTGTGTTTCTTCCATGGTCTCCAAAAAGAGTAATGAGAGAACCACAAGATGGAAACATTCTTTCGATGATCCCCCAGCCGATTTCAACACAATATCCATGGTGTCGCCTGCCAGGTTTCATGCATGCAATGTCTAAGAGTCAAAAACAAGAGGAGATTCACAGGAGATCATAATATGCTGAGCAGACGGCCACGCAACCACAGTCCGTTGACGTTTCATACGGTTCGCTTTAAGCTGAAACCGTAGATGGTTTGCGTGGGCTTGATATGCGCTTGCACTTGCATCCAGTGTCCAAAATGTCTTTCACGGCAACGCTTCAGATAGCAACGCTTTGGTTCTTCACCATTTCATCGCATCTTGATGTTTGAATATATTTGAGATCTGATAGATTCTGATACCATTAATGATGGCCTGAGCTGGAAGTGACCACGAGTCTGATATTGGAATCATTGGATCACACGGCACGTGCCGAAGCTTTCCCCGGGCCAGCAAAGCTACCCGGCATGATAAGAGAGGCCGACGGGCTCCCGCAGAGGTTCCCGCAGAAGCTTCAGTTCCAAAGCTTTTTTTTGCTTTGGGTTGCGTTGTAGATGCCAAAACAAACGCTTACGTTTTGTACATGTTTGTTGACTTGTTTTTCTTTTGTTTGGTTCATGTGTGATAGGTGTGCTGTTAAAAGTGAAACGTTGTGTACATCATTTGATTGTCAGTTGTCAACGATATTTGGAGACATCCTGGATATGTCAGAAAGGTCACAGATTCCTTGAAAATGACTAGAATGCTACCGCCTTTTCGCTGGCAAACCCTCCCACCGGTGCAATCCGTCTATGGGAGAGTTGATCCCAGAGTTGCCTCATGTGGAGGTGTCAGTGCACAGAGTTAAGTCGCGAAGGCGTTTCGTTGGAAAAAGGTTCAGATTGGCTGCTTCTGCTTCAATGCCATTAAGATGCTGGTGCTTTTGCACATGTGCCTGGAAGATGCAAAGCAGATGGAAAACAGGTAAACAGACGGATAACTGGATAACAGTGTCCGGTTTTCCAAAGTCAACCTGCAGATAATATCAGCGGTCCGCCGGTAAGCAGCTTAGTTTTTTCAAGATTGCAGCATGTGGAAGTTTGCTGCGAGCATGCCATCAAAACCTTTGCAGTGGCTTCACCCCCGGAAAAGGCTATTCAGCATATTCAGCCCACCTTAGAACTGTCGACGCCTCTTAGGAGGTATGGCATGTGACAACTGAAAAGCGCCTAGCAGAATTTGCAGAACAATGCAACATGGTGCTCTAAAACTACAAGGAGAGTCTACGTTGTTGTCACGTTGTCACGTTGTTGTTTGAAGATTTTCAAATCAAGCAGATTCTGTGATTCTGTCTGAGAGGATCCCAACATGTTGCGAGTGACGCCTTTGGGCGCCGGACAGCACGTTGGCGGGAAACTTCGTTGGAGCTGGGAACAGCGGAAGATTGGAGAAATTCGTTGAATGATGTTGAATGATGTTGAATCTGGTTCAACCTAATCGAGATTTCATGCTGCGGCCAAGGCCGAAGCTGTATTTTGCTCGAAATTGCTGGCCGATTGCTCAGATGCAGTTGACAGCTACGCCAACTCTCCTTCTGGCTTATGTTTTCACAGATTGACCATTGTTGCAAGCAGTTTCCCAATGCTAGTTGCGGTTGCTTTTCGGAGTCAGGAAGCCTGAAATGGTCACATGAAACAGAAATACTGTCAAATCTGCTGAAGCTTGCTGAATGTATGGCGTGGGCTGCGAGGTTGTCGAGTGCTCCTCGACTGCGGAGTTGCCGTTGCTGTGCTGCCTGGCAGCGTTTCAGCGTTGAAACCCTCGTCAGATCTCGTCATCTCCAGTGCGCGGTCAGCAGCATGTCGTTTCGCATCGTTTCGCTTTGAGCCTTGCGGTCATCTGCGGTCATCTGCGGTCATCTGCGGTCCGCTTTCAGATCTTTCAGCCGTGCAGTCTCCATGTGCGGTCACAAGGCCCGAAGATCGCCGATATCCCGAGCTTGGGAGACTTGATGCTCAGCTGATCTCAGCTGATCTCAGGGTGCTAACATCGATGAAACATGGACGACGCGTCAGTATGGTTCATTGTGGTTCAGTACAATTTCCCTCAATGAACCATGCCGAGCGTTGACCTATTCTCAATCAATTTATACTTCTTCAGCCCGAGTCTTCTTGATAAGTGCTTAAGGAGATAGGAGGCGACTTCATATGACTTCATATGACTTCATACAATTCATACACTGCTGAGGATGTGAAAAAGCTCGACCTGGTCCTTCTATCTCACTTCCACCTGGTGGGGACTTTCAAGATCGGAACGATTTGTGAAGTTGGCCTCAGAATTTGCATCGAAATTGATGGCGTAGCCAGGACCATGCTGGTGCTCTGTGGAGCGCTCAGGTCTTTGATCGTTTCTTCGATCGTTGCATGTCGTGCCATGGCACTTCCATCCCTTGCCGTGATCTGTGCGCAGATGAGGCCGTACTTGACAGAGGTGCTTGGCTACCATGGGCCTAGTGCTTAGAGTGCAGTGATGTAGAGTTTATAGATGACTTACACATGAAAATCCATCGTGAATTCATTGAAACGACCTGATCTGAAACGATGGTTGACAGCATTTTGCTTTCTGACCGGATTCAAAGCAGACTGGGTGCAAGGCCATTGTTGATGACGCATCCCACTCGTGCCATTGCGCCCATCATCCTCCAAGAGTACTTGCAAATCAGGTGCCTTGGGATGCCTTGGGTCAAGATTTTGTTCTGCGTTGAGGATTTGTCGGATTGGCAGTGCTTGTTTGCTTGAAAGCTTCGATCGTTTCCTTGGTTTCAAGTTTCAAGGACCAGTTGCATGTCACGAGAGCACTCACGAGGGTTTATTTTTATTTGTTTTTCAGCTTTCCTCAACTTGCTTCGAAGATGTTTCTGGGGGATGAGAGAGGAAGGAGAAAAAGAAGAGCAAAGCAACAAAGCCAAAGAAATTGCACCGTGGTGCCAAGATGTGCCAAGTTCGTCACACTGTGAGGTATCGAGCCCGGGAGGAGTGGAATACTGAGCAAGTCTGTGGTGATTTCACCGTGACCGTTTTGACGAGTTCCTTCAAGTGATTTCACTTGTTATTTCACTT
Organism: Symbiodinium sp. clade C Y103; assembly: GCA_003297045.1. Classification (NCBI taxonomy): domain Eukaryota; class Dinophyceae; order Suessiales; family Symbiodiniaceae; genus Cladocopium; species Cladocopium sp. clade C. The sequence goes on along the minus strand of BGPT01003152.1, from coordinate 33,504 downwards.
GTTATTTCATAATATTTCTCCGTTGCTCCGGGAGTTGTGCTTCGAGCAAGCAAAGTTTGATACAGGAGACCCGCTACACTGCTGAGATGATCGATGCGTGTTTCGCCAGGGCTCAATGCCTCCAGCTCCAGGACCACGATGACCACGCGCGCTTAGGCTTTGCGTAGGAGAGCGAGAATTGAGCACGCTCCTCGCATTGGCTCTTTCTTTATGACATACAGTATGGAAAGTAGTGACATCAGCACCAGGAGCAAAGAACTTCGACGAATATCGATGTATTGTGATCCACTACGACGTAAGTACGAACGTCCTCAAACAACGTTGACAGATGTGCAATCTTTTCGGTGCGACATGGTATGTTTACATTTTGCTTTTAGCTTCCCTTGGAGAGTTCCTTTTTTTGGCAAGGAGTTGCAAAAACAAAGATTTGACCTGAATTATGAGAGGTGCACTTTGCCCTTCAGTCTTCATTTGCAAGATCTGAGCGTTCATAGGAGCGTGTCAATGTGGGAGATCAGATTGCGGTGACCTCGTACTACGCTGGTCACGTGTGAGCCACTCAGATTTGTTTTCCCTTTGTAACCTGAAACATCCCAGAGCCGCACTCCGTGCGCAAACTCTACTATTTAAATCTGTTCAAATATGAGAAAGAAATATGATCTGATCAAATATGACTGTAATCACTTCAACTTCAGAAAAGGTGAACATTGAAGAGTTGAAGATTTGAAGTCTGCGAGCGCATCAAGGTGTTTGCCTGGCACTCTGTCGGCACTGATTTGGAGCCACCAAGGTTAGGGGCTGTGATGTTCTTAATCGAAGCGGGTGGGTTGCGATCTCAGAGATCCCAGAGATTCCCAGAGTCTCCGAGCAGCTCTTCCATTAGAAGCTTCGCCAGGTCAAGTGTGCTGTACACAGGAGACTTTACGACCGTGTCCAGTCACTCAGAATGTCGAGTATTCATGTAAGCAAGATTAAACTTGCGGGAGCATCGGGAGCATGGGTCATGTAGGAAATTGATGTACTTTTTGAAGAGCCATGAAGGGCAAGTGGTTTATAGTGGCTTTAGATCCAGGACACATGATGATGGAGATGATGATGTGAACTGAATCATAGTACGAATCATAGTATGATTCATGATATGGGTCAGAGTAAATGGATATGAATGATATGGATAATTCAATTAAATCATAATGAGTCATGAAGTCGAGTGTTTTCTTTACCAGAGAACATGCAGATGACATGCTGAAGCAACTCTGCATGATCCCCGCAGCGCAGGCCAGACCATCACCTCAGCGCTGCCCGGCTGCCGTTGGGACTACGACCAGATTTGATGATCACAGAGTCGACGTCGGGTGAACCCAGAGAGTGTCGAAACAGTTTGAAAAGTCCCCTATCAAAAATCAGGGAAACTGAATGAACACGACGGAAAAGGACAAGGCCGGACAAGGTTGGACAAGGCCCGTCTGTTTGAGGAACACAGATAGCACCATGCAGCACCATGCAGCACCATGCAGCACCATGCAGCACCATGCAGCACCATGCAGATTAACAGTGTTTCAGAGTCCGGTGTGACGGTCAACTACAATGCTCATAGTCTCATAGTGTTTTTCTTCAAATACCGCCAGGGAAGCTTTGACAATTTTCACATGGAGCTCAGGTGTTGCACAACGGTCAGAAGTTCCAAGCGGATGAAGGAGTACGAACTTTGCTGCAAGGTCAGATATACGCCCCAATGTTTTCTTTCGAGATAGAACAATGAAAAATGAGAAAAGCAGTTGGAATAGATGCAGGGGGAAAGTACCCAAGAACAAACATTGGCCGGAAAAATACAAAATATCTTTACCTCAAGACAATGCGAAGTCACTACACAGTGCTCTTCCTTTTTCAAAGTCGATGTTCATTTCTTTCTCAACTTTGTAGCATTGGTTGAATTTACACTTACAGTGTAGTTGAGAATCGTGAATCGTTGTAGTTGAGGTTGGTTGTAGGTTAGTTGAGCTGTGCAGGTTCAAGAGTGCTTGGAGAAGGGCGGCAAGGCTAAGTTGAGATTGGATTTCATTGAACGCACGGCTTTGTGCCATAGATAACCTTCGGACATTTCTTGACATGTCTGGACAAATCACCCAATGATCAGCTTCATATATAGGTAATGTATGCTGAGATACGCTGACTGATGTGCTGTCGTTCTGCCAGATGCTTCCAGATGCCAGGTGCTTGTGCCACTGCTGATGATGGGCCGCAGCCAAGAAATTTGCCGCTTGCTTCACTTGGCTTCGCTTGGCTTCACTTGGCTTTTCTGCATTTCTTTGCCCAGCCGATCTCCAGTTGCAATCCTCAGCAGAACTTTGGAATGCATCTTACCCGACAGGTACATTCATAGAAGAGATCATGTGGGCTATACATTGAATATATTTGAATATCATTGAATCACTAGACTCACTCGATGTTGTTTTTGATCTGCTTTCTGCGAGGCATGATCCTGGAAGAGCACTGGTCTCGAACATCTCTGGCCTATCCAATTTTTGCAACTCGACGGCCCATTTCCAATCTTTCCCAACGCCAAATATGCCAAGTCTAATCAGTTTTTTTTCGAAATAATCAGATGGGAAGAGTTGAAAAGTGTTGAAAAGCGAGGTCAGGAGGTACAGTACAGGTTCGCTGGTTTGACTGAATTGAGTCGACTAGGGAGAGCAAGTAGCAAAGGATTTGGCAACGGATGTAGCAGCAGGATTTTGTGAAGGATGGTCGATTTGGCAAATATTTGGCCGGTTATCATTCGTCGATCTGTAATTTCTATTTCCTCGAGACCTTGCTTTGTCCGAGGTGATAAAGGGATCTGCCCAGAAGGTGCATTCAGCCAGTCTGTCAAAGAGTCTGTCAAGAGTCCTTGATATTCCTTGCCATTGTCATTCTCATTGCATTTTCTGATGCATTCCGATCTGTTTTTAAGAACTTCTGCAGCTGTTCCAGGCGCGAGTTCTTTTTCAGCTCTTTTCATCGTGGGGCAGCCAGAAGGCGAGGCCGAGTTCGTGTTCAGCACAATAGCAACAAACATTGCAACATAATATTGTAACATATTGTAACATCTCAACAGAATCATCACTTGCACAGCCTTGCACAGCCACCAGTGGCTACCTGCTATGACCATGCGACACCAGACGAAGGTACGTGCGTCCGAGAAGCCTTTCGAATTTCCCCATGTTCGATTTGTGGATTTGGATGAGATTCTGGGATGGAAGCGGCCTCAGAACAGTGTGTGAGTTCACAAGTCTTCAATGCAGCAGTCTGTGGCAATCATACCTCACATTCATATAAATTCATATAAATTCATATTATACCTGATTATCATTGAATTGTCACCAACATGCAGATCGAGTTAACTACACCCCCTCAAAGTTTCATCTTTTCACTCTGGTCAAACGGAATCGGACACTCAGGTTATCAATTCATTGATTTTAATTTTCAGTTGTTGGCCATCCAAGTTGCTAAGGACAAAGCCAGCCGTGATGTTGGCCGGACCTGCTATGATGGAGGGAGGCAGGGACAGACACGGAAACTGATCAAAACCGATGAAAAATGAAAAGGGATGATAGTGATTGATAGTGCACATGGCGATGGGGTAGTCTCAGAATGCCTCAGGATGTCTCAGGTAGTGTGTGAGATGTGCCAGGGCCTTGACACCTCACTTTTGCAGAGGAGCCTCGTTGCAAATCTTCAAGTCCATGGCTCCGGAAAGCAAAAACCTGGTGGCACGGAGTCCAGAATGCCTCGACATGCCTTGACATGCCTTGACATGCCTTGACCATGTGATCCATGCATATCGGGATGATTCGGGATGTCCATGTGGCATCTACGCTGCCACGCCGCTGTCGATGAATGGTCCAACAGAATGGTCAGCTGTCGATAAACCCTTGATATCTTTTGGTCGTGTGTCGACACTGCAGTGAGGTCATCCCTGGCTACTGCCTCCCTGGTACTGTGGGCAACCTTGTGCAGGCATGGCCGACCAAAAGATCGAAGTGCAATCTACGTTTCTATAGATTGGGTGCATACCTGGGTGCATACAATGAATCTATCTTTGGAATTCTTTGGATGCATACCATGTCTGGGCACTACGAGTTGTGTCGAGGCCAAGAGCAAGAAGATTCAGCTCAAAGATGAAGTGGTGCACGTGAAGTGTGAGGTGAGGTGTTGAAGTAGAAAAGAACATTGCAAAGAGTTACGGTGGTCTCTTATGAGCTTGGCTACGGGGTATCATAGGCCAGTGAGAATTTCACTTCCCCCATGGTTGCCTCGCACACGCTTAGCTAGTGGAAACTTGGAGTAGCATGGCAAACTTGCGCCTGCGTGAAATTTCGCACAGGGTCATAGGGTCAGTTTTCTGATGTTTTCTGCCTGGTGCAGTTGTAGTTTCAGGTGGAGACCGTGGTGCATTCCGATCACACGGATTCCCGTGGCATCTTGGAGTTGATTTCTCAAGTCTCGCCACAGCAGGCGTCCACTGAGTCCTCAACATCCGCAATAAAACCTTTTGTATAATTTTGTCACTGAAAGGGAGTCAAAAACGTTGCACGCGTGGCATGACATGACGTGGCATCACGTAGCCAGGCTGCCGACCTCATTTGCAACATCCATTGCTGCCGCAGGTTGTTCTGGTGCACGGAGCGGAGTCCCTCATGAAGACCTTTCAACCAATCGTGAAGAAGCGCTTGCGAGTGCCATGTGCTGCACTCGGGTGTGCTTCGCATTGATTTTTCCTCACATCTAAAAACTGAATTGAGATGAACTCTGTCCCTGTAAACTTGAAACACTTCTTGGCAGTTGTGTGCTGTCCTTACTATGCTACAACATGCCATTCAACACTACTGGATGCAATCCAACTGTGCATTTTTCAAGGCTTTAGCCCCTCCGTTGGAGAAACAGTGGAACTCACGGCTCCACCAGCAGTGCAGGCTGAGAACCCTTTCACATCTTTTTATCAGCCTTGTATCTATCTTTCTATATCTTTCTATATCTTTCTATAGAAATTTCTATATCTTTCTATATCTTCCTTATTTTAAAGTATTTTTTCCCTTCGTTTTCAGGAGGATTTTCCAGGCCTCACCACACCAGGCCTCGGCCAGCACTGCGCTACTCCTGGACGGAGAGGTGGTACCACCCCCACCAGCACCTCGGCGAATGGCTGGGAGAATGGCAGGCCACTTTGAGCCCTTGCTATCCTTTGAGACAAGACAATGTAGTCCGATGCATTGGTCTCATGGATCGAAAGGCTGTATTTTTGTAATGCTTCGTAGCTTGATGAAGTTTATCGCCAGTGAAATAAATGACCCCTGAACTGACAAGAGCTTGTGAATTTTCTCATCCGGATAGTTACATAGGAATCTTTTTCTCTTGTTAATTTGACAGCTTGGTAACCTCTCACACACACACACACTGTCAGCCGCTCAGGTACTTGGTTCTTTGCCAGCCATGCACGGGGCAACACCTTTCGCAGCCACCTTCTCTGGATTGCTGAGAAAACGAGGGAGAACCTTGAACAATTTGCTGATGGGTGGGGCAAAAAGCATTGGAAGATGAGAGCATTTGGAGACATTTGTAAAGATGTTGGGATGGGGTGACCTTGTGGGCCTTCAAAATCATGATTCAGCTCTCTGTTGGTGCTAAGGAGATGTGTTCGAGCTTCACCCTCGCTCAGAAGAGGGGCTGGAGCAGTGCGGTCTCAAGGCGAGCGACCGGAAAGGAATGAAAGGATGAAAAGGTCAAGATAGGGGAAAAAAAAATTCAAGTTAGGGTCAAGTAAGCTGAGCAAAACTCAGGCTCAGTACTGTAGGCTCAGTAGGCCCTTGAGAACAGCTGGTGTTTTTTCTTTTGCAGGCGCACAGAGTTCGCTTTAGCCATCAATGCATGGTATCACCAGCTGTCTTCCAAGAAGCTTGGAGCATCTTGGCGACTGAAATTCTGATCTCTGTGAAGCTTGTCTTCTGACATTTAGACACATTTAGAATTATTGGAGCATATTTAGAATCATTCAGATGAGTTGCTAACCAAGTAATGTATGTCATATCTGTTGTCATATCCGTGTAGATGTAGAGCAGATACGAGAAAATCGATGAAAATGATACCAGTTATGTCCACATGGAATCAACGGGTGGATGTGCTGAGGTCTCCTGGATCCGGAGAGCTCTGCACTGGCCGGCAGTGACCTGGCCAGAGCCAACACCAACATGCGGCCAACAGGGGCACTGTAGGGCAGGGCAGATAGGGCACATAGAGCAAGGCCAAAGTTCTTTCGATAAACCGAGGCCACACGGACAGCAAACCCTTGGAGATGGACTCGAACGGAGTGAGCTGCACCGTCTCCAGGGAGGTGCCATCCCAACGTGCACAGATTACCACAGCAGTTCAGCAAAGCGCAGCAATGCGCAGCAATGCGCATTCATGTGCATTAGTGTGCACGAAGTGCGCTGAAGTGAAAAGTTGAAGCGCAGCTTTTGTACACTTTTGTCATGTTTCTGGTGAGGCTGAGCATATGAACGTCTCGGTACTTTGGGATCGCGAAGCTGACAAGGCGCAGAGGGAATGTTTCATGAATGCCAATGAACATCAATGAACCAATATGGGCCAATGAATGTCAATGATCCGAATGATGTGAACGATATTCACATGATGTTCGCACGATATTCTAGTCTGCTTAGGATGCCAATGTGTGCTCCTTCTTGAAGGCATTGGGTGCAGGCGCCGGTCCTGTGTCTCCTTTGCCGTGGGTGTGATGGGGTGCGCAGCTACTATAGTCTCATTAGACAATTACGTCGTCATACGTAGTCTAAAGTCTAACCGCGTAGTCCATACATGTCTATACTATACTGTAGTACTACAACTATGTCACTATGTAGTCTAGCAGCCTAGCAGTTCAGCATTTGTTTGCCATTTCTTCAGAGTATAGGATGGCTGCAGAGAGTCTAAATTTAATTTGGCATTCTGGGAGGCATAAGGCATTCACCATCATCACCAAATTATCATCACCAAATTATCATAACCAAATTATCATGACCAAATCATCATCATCATCATCATCATCATCATCATCATCATCATCATCATCGAAAAGACCACCACATCAGACGGAGGACACTTGTATGTATACTAATATATATATATATATAGTATATATATATATATATTATATCATTGAAAGCGTTGAATTGTGGAATTAATTTTCATTGCAACTCTCCCATCATGTTTTGTGCCTTGGATTCTGTTTAGTTTCACTTCCACCACGGCAGCACCAGATACATAGCACTGACAGACAGGCGATGGCTTCTTCTATTCAATCCATTTCTATCCCTATTTGATCCCTATTCTTATCTTTGCTTTGTCTTTCAGCATATATTCTGCTCGTTCTTGTTCTCATTGTTCTCTGAAACGCACCAGGTTAAAGGCCCTACCACAAGCTGCGGTCTTGAGCCTTCAACTTGAAATCGAAGGAGGCGCCAACATTTGCAGCTTCAGTGTTAAACTGTTAAGATATGTTAAGATCTATTAAGCATCTTGGAAATTTAAGTCTGAATGAAATTGTTGGATGGTGTTGAAATGTTTCGGTATTTCTCTTGGCACTGAGTTTTCAAAGTTTGCAACTGTTTCAACTACGTCTGGCCTGAAGAGATGGCACACGACAAGTTCCTGTTCATCGAAGTTCGCTCATCAGGTGAGGGGTTGCACATGCGGCACATGTACCTTGGACAGGGCCCGAAGCACAGATCTCCCGCAAGTCCAGGTTTCAAGTTGCTGCAAAGTGATGGACACTAACAGCACTAACACTCAGTGAGTCACTCCTTTTATTTTCCCTTGTCTTTCTCCCGCTTCGCCCTCCTTTTCTTCGCAGCTCCTTGACATTTCTCCATAACGCTTCCAACGTTGCTCTAGTCACCAGCCGTTTTGGTCCTGAGTTGTCTAGAAGGAACTTGCAGCTTGCGAACAGCTGAAACCATGGCTATGGCAGAGATGGAGGATGTCCCCTTGGTGAGCGAAGAAAAGATTCCCAGCAACCGGCGACGTTTGATGATGGTGGTTGGTGCCATAACCTTTCTGATGGCAATGACTTTGTCAATTAGTCTGGGCTATGTCTACTTCCACAAACAGCACTTTCGTATCCGTGCGGGCGATCCTTCGCATACGAAGGTGAATTTTCCCAACCAAAAGGATGTGCAAAAGCTGTTGGAGCTTCTGCAGGAGTCATGTCACGCCTTTCTCCTAAGCAAGTCGCCCTTTTCACATTTGTTCATATTTGTTCATCAGTATTCCTGTTATTTCGGAACTGCTGCACAGCATGTGCCATTCTGGTCCTGCTGTTCGCCTGTGCAGGAGACTTATCCTGATCCCCAGATTGTTTTCAAAGAGCTGAAGTCCTTGAACGTGGACAATTCGGATCCGGAGAACATCAAATTTACGCCGAAAGACTGGTGCCTTAGTTGCATTTACTAGCCTTAGTAGCCTTAGTAGCCTCGCCTCATCTTGCCTCATGCCCTGGGAACAGGTTTCAGCTACTTTCAGATCAAATTTCCCGGCAAGACCTGTTGGCGTTTCTGGATTCTGGAATCATACAGAATCAGAGTCATAACCTGTGGATCATATGGTGAATGAAGGAGGGATACCGGTGTCCAATCTCTTGTCCAATTTCTTGTCGCTTCAGGAAGCCGTCCAACGTGACACAAAAATCACAACAACTCCGGTCTCGAAGACTCCAAGGCCTTTGTGACGAGCCCTCATAAGAAAAGAAAACATGCAAGATGGATTTATACACTGTTTTGATTCTTATTAATTGCTGTGATCTTGCTGCGATTCATATGCGCTTTTCCATCTAGGAGGTCTTTTCTTTTTTCAACTTGTAGATCTCCGCTCCGTTGATTTCAGCAATGGAACTTCACTGAGAGTTTTCAGATTCAGCTCCTGCCTCAGAATTCCTCCCGGACCAAATCGACACTCCCATGGACTACGACTACTTTGAATCCTTGAACTTGGCTCTCTGCGTAATCGATGGCTACCAATCTGCTTTGACGATTGGACAGAGCCTCCTCTGAACAGATCGGGCTCGGCCATCCCAAGTAAGACAAAAAAGTCTTCAAGGCTCCTAGCTTGCTGTATCTTTTCGAAAGAATCTGCCAACAGCCCATAACAGCCTAATGCTTCAGCTCAGCACAGTTGGATGTTTGGTTACATGTGGACCATTGATCATCATGATGCATCAAAGATCATCGAAGATTGTTTTAAACAGTTTGAAATGTTTGGAATGTCCTGTGGTTGTGGATCCCAGATCTCCCCAGGATTGCAACGAACATCCACTCCGTGACCATTGCATGCGAGTCTCCGTACCCAAAGGATCCCCAACAGCAGGACAGGGATGTGGACCTGGAGATGATGCACATGTTGGTACACTTATTTTGCATCTTTCCATGTCTGCACAGAAGTGGCTGAGACCAGTATCAAGATCCGGAATGGTCCATGTGGCACATAGCGACATAGTCTACATAGTGTTATAATCTAAGGCACAGCCAGGCATAGCCAGGCACAGCTACAGATCAGCTGCATCTCAGCTGCTTAGAGCAGTTCTCCTGCTGAATCTGCTTTGTGGAGGACTTCTGTGCCCAGATGGTGTCCCTGAATCTGGCGCTGTGGGGCTATTTGGCTTGCTTCATTGAGGAGGGAATTGATGACCATGAGACCTCAAATCACTTTTTTGCAGAGCTTCATCAATGTCCAGTGCTTTCTTGCCTGTATAGAATTGAGGAATCTAGGCCCTTAAAGTCCTATGTATAGGATTGGTTAAGTTTGCAGCTTTCCTAGGGGTGTGTCTTATTTGCGGCACAATCTCCTTCGCTTAGAGCAGCTTCGACAGCAGCTTCAATAGCAGGACATGGTGTCGGCGTGTGGTCCAGAGTTTAATCTCAATGCCGGATGTTCCTTGGATGTTACAGGTTTGCTCACGAAGCTTGGATGCAGCTTTCAAGGCTGTCAGATCAGCTCGAATTGTCCTCTCTCCACAAGATGTTGACAGCTGAAGCATTTGTCCAAGGAAGTTTAGGTCAGAAACTTACGAGTTGCGTGTCGTGTCGTCTTCGTTGTCGTCGTCGTCATCGTCATCATCATCATCATCATCATCATCATCATCATCATCATCATCATCATCATCGTCATAATCACCGATCACCATCACCATCATCACCATCACCATCATCATCATCATCATCATCATCATCATCATCATCATCATCATCATCATGATCATCATGATCATCGTGATCATCATGATCATCATGATCATGCTCATGATCATCATGATCATGATCATGATCATGATCATGATCATGATCATCATCATCATCATCGTCATCATCAACAACAACAACGTCATCATCATCATCATCATCATCATCATCATCATCATCATCATCAGCAGCATGATGATCATCATCATCAGCAGCAGCATGATGATGATCATCATCATCATCATGATCATCATCATCATCATCATCATGATCATCATCATCATGCTCATCATGATCATCATTATCATGATGATCGTCATCATCATCATCATGATCATGATCATGATCATGATCATCATCATCATCATGATCATCATCGTCATCATAATCATCATCATCACGATCATCATCATCATTATCATCATCATCATCATCATCACCATTTTTTCATCATGTCAACATCATGTCATCATCATTTCGTCATCATGTCGTCATCATGTTGTCATCATGTCAACATGGCACGTGTGTTAGAAACGCACGCCTGTGAATTCATGGGTGAAAAACATTCTCGGGCGCAAAACCTTGTGGTTTTTCGATGTTTTTCGGGTGAGTGGCTTCTGCGGTCGCCGAAGTAGGGTCTCTGTTTCCGCAGTTGCGGGCCGCGAAAGAGGCGCCGCAAAGGCATCAGAGGATTGTTCAAACAAATCGAGGACCTCTTTGAAAATGCGGAAACTGCAGAGGACTTTTGCTTCGTGTGTGGGGGGAAGCATCAGGTCGAGCAGTGCCGGGAGCCCGGGAAGAGCTCAGTAGCCATAGCTTTGAACCTCATCAAGACCAACTTGGAGAAAGGGCCGAGATCGCCACAGTCAAAGTCTGGAAAAACGACATCGAGAGCTACCAGAGGAAGAAAGGACAAGCTGCCGAAATCTTCAATGCCAAGAAAGAAAAGATGAAGAGATGGAATAGAGCAGCAGAGACAACCATCAATGAGACAGAGAGTCGTGAATACACTGCCCATATGAGTGAGATTGGCGACAGGGCTGATGGTGGAGAGATGCTCGTGAATGACGTGGACATTTCACAGGGAGGTCCCGGTGCATGGTATGAAATGGAAATGCTCATTGAGCGTGCCAGTGAAAGGCTCCTCCGATTGCACCCACAGTGAGAGACTGCGTCAAAGGAAGGACGGGATATCGTCAGCCTGCAGAGTCCGACGATGCCAAGCATTTGTATGCACCCATCAGAACATATACCGGAGGACTAGACATTGGCAAGCTAGAACTCATGAGCATGAAAGGTGCAGAATATGTTGGCAAAGGATGGTCTGAGGTACCAGTTTTCACAAACGCCGATTGGGCGCTAAAGCATCGAAACGACATCCCCTACTGGGCTGATCAACAATCCAGAAAATTCAATGCTATCCTGCGACATGCCATTGGCATCAAGATCGATGACAGGGGAAAACCTGGTCTCGCATGTGACGAAGGTGCCTGGGTGGACGTTGATGCATTCATGCGTTGTGATCCAGCATGGAACGACGAGCATCGTCAGAAACGTCGTGAGAAGCTTGAATGGAGAGTGGTGATCGAACTTTGGAACAATTTTAGAACGGTGATCTACTACGAGTTCAAGGCGAAGAAGCGAGCTCGAGCTCAGGTCTTGGCCTTAACGGCAACACAAGGTGAGATTCGACGTGCCAGTGAATCTGATGGTCAGAAAGAAAGAAAATTCTGCAAATCGATCAACTGGAATCGATGCCGACTACATGTCGGGAACGACGATGACGTGATCTACCTGTGGCCTGTTGCTGTCAGAGCTCCAATGTCCCACCAGAAAATTCCAGAAGGAGTGAGGATCGATGAGTGGAGGTTGTCTTACAAAATCAATCCTGGTGTAGCCCACATCTTACGTGGAGGATATCATCGGACCAAGCTTGATGTGTTGGGCCGAAGGATCATCGATGAAGGTTTGAAACCAGGAGGAGATGGGGATCGAGGATCGACGTTCTTTGTGCCGTACGCACCTTGGGACAAGAGGCCACGTACCGTCGTGGAATGCAAGTTTGTGCCACCAACTTCGGCGTACATCTACGTGATCGCTGATCGTCTATGTGAGTATGGTGCTCTGTGGTCAGCCGACGGACATATCCTTGTGCAACAAGTGATACCATTTTCTGCATTTGACGGAGTGTGGTATGAAGAAAGCAGAGGAGTCTTCAAAAGGTTGATGATCAAGAATGGGGAGTCCCAACTCGTGTTGTCAGTGGACGATGCAAGATCCGTTGCCGGCATTGAGAAGTTTGAGAGGATCATGAAGGAGACGATCCAACAGAATGAGAAGGACCCTTCCGAAGTGCTTGAGAAGTTGATGGCGATTGAAGTGAAGCACAAAGCCGGAAATCCAATTCTGTTCCCAGGACATCCCATTTGGAACGAGGCAGTATCCTTGAAGGCCTTGCTCTACAAACCACGAAAGCCAAGCCACAGATTGTGTCCGGCATGTTTGACCGAGACTCATGATTTGATTGCAGTATTTTTTACATGCAATGGCAGACCCATCAGTCACGGCTGGAGAAGGAAGAAAACCATCCCTACGGGAGGTCTGTATTCCCCTGATGATGATCTGGATCAAGTTCACGTTCGTGATCATGTGACGGAAGCATGGGAAGACGTCAAAGAGGAAGAAGATCTGGATGAAGAACTTCCCGAAGAAGCCACTGAATTGGGCAAAGATGATGGTGAGGATGTGAGCATGGCAGATGTGAATGAAGATCCCGACACATCGAATGTGTGCTTCAAGGAGAGGGAAAGGGACGGTGTGGATGATTACTTAGATGAGCAGAAAGCTGAGAGTGACCAAGCGAAAGGGGCAGCAAGTGGGGTACGTGATGCACAAGAATACCCTGCCTGGATGAGAAGAGTCGAGTTCGGCTCCAAGGCTTTGCCCGAGGAACCATGTATCGTAGGGGATGCTCAATCAGAGCTGATACGCATCGTGATCCTCATGGTCGCCAACAATCTCTGCTTGTTCCTTGCAAGACATTATAGCCTCTTCTGTGAAGGCATCGGGAAGTTGGCCAGTGCACATAGGGAGAAACCAGGGGAAAGACTTGATGTCGATCCGAAATCCCTTACTTGGGCGAAGATCAGAATGGAGAACTTGTACTGTACTTGTTCAGTTATGTTTGTAGGGGGCACTTCCTTATTTTATTTGACCACTACATTTTGGCTCAAGATGGCATTCATTACATACATGCTTGTTGCTTTAAAATGTGCCTCAGTCAGCGCCCCATGCTTCTGCGGCGATCCGAGCTAGGAAAGCCACGGACTGCAGCCTCGTGATGTCATTATGGAAGCTGGTAGTGTCTATTTATTTGCCATACTCCACTTTGCTTCAGCAGATGCAGGATAGTCAGTACTGTGATCAACACCATGCACGCCTTTTAANTATGGAAGCTGGTAGTGTCTATTTATTTGCCATACTCCACTTTGCTTCAGCAGATGCAGGATAGTCAGTACTGTGATCAACACCATGCACGCCTTTTAAACAGTTTTGCAGCATCCACTCTGTTGAAGTATTTGTCCGCTCTGCAGAATTTCCATGCGCTGCTCTCAGATTTGCGTATGAATTTGCAAGGTTTGTCGGAAATGCAGTTGGCAGATATTTTGATAGCTGGCCAGTTGTCGAAAGCATCGTCGGAATCGATGGCGTCACCTTCCATGCTTATTAAAGCGATCCGTTGGGGTCACAAGCAGTTGCAAATTGACAGCTTTTCGGTGGCTTTCGGTTCAGTCATTGCATCGTTTCAGAATAAGATTCCGCATGACCGCCGAGAGAGTTTGCCTTACAGTCTCTACATCTTGTCGCAGTTTGAGCGACACATTCTGGCGCGGGAGACATCCATAGCTGATACCATCATTTTGGGATCTTTTCTGTTCCTGCTGTTTTCAGGTTTGCGCTTCGCTGACATGCAGCGGACTTCTCCATCTTCACTGCATTGGGATGGTCAGGTGCTTCGTGGACTGTCATGGAGGACAAAAACTAGTGCATCAGGTACACCTTTTGGTTTGATTGCTGCTGGATTTTTATCCACCAATTCCTTCAACTGGTTGTTTAAGTTCCTTACCACTTTGGACAGCTTGCTTGCATCGCATGCTTCGAGTTCGGTGGATTTCATGATCCCTAGCTTTGGCGAGCATGGCCTTCGCACTCCTTTGCAACCCATGAGTTATGCTGAAAGTTTGTACTTTATGCGCCATTTTCTGACCTTGCCCTGGAAGAGTGCTCCTTTATCCATCGGTGCGGCACCTAAATCCTATACTATCCATGGTTTGAAGTCGACATTGATTTCATGGGGTACTCAGTTGGACCTTTCTGATGAGCATAAGCGTTTACAGGGCAAACACCAGTCTCGCAACTCTTCCACTCGACTTTATAGTCGGGATGATGTTCATGGAGCTTTGAAACTTCAACGAGCCATAGTGCGTGCTGTCCATGATGGGTGGCGTCCAGTCACCCCACTATCGAGAGGGGGGCAGCAGCCCCTTGAGGAGCCGAGTTTCCAATTGGAGAGGTTCAATCAGACTGCATCAGAGCATGTGTGGTTGTTCTTTCAGTTCAACAGTCAGACACTTGACACTGGTGACCCAGGCCCTGCATTGCCCTCAGCGGATACTCATGATGTTGAGGATTCTTCTTCATCAGATTCAAACTCAGGGGATTCAGATTCGTCCTCGGGGTCTGCAGATTCAGCTCGACAGCCTGCCCGGCGGGTCGTAGTAGCCGAGAGTGCGGATCAAGTCACCGGGGTGTTACACCGTAATACTTGGCATGTCATGATGTTCAAAGTCCCTCGTGGGGACTCTGAACTGATTCACACGGCATGCGGTCGTTTTTTGGATGTCTCCAACATTTCAGCGATGGATGATTTACAGTTGTCTGGGTCCCAAACGCTGTGTGGTCACCCAGGATGCAGAAAGGGCTGGATAGCCGTAGGAGCTCAATCAAGTTGATCTCCACCGCCTTTCACTCACCATGCGACCTGTGTGCTTGCGTAAAAAAGATAACAGGCCATGCGGTTTCGTCCCTGAGTGGGTCGGGCGGTTTCAGTGGATTCAATTGCATTGCATTTCATTCTCTCTCTAAGTTGAGGGCTATCGCTTTTTTGATCAACACTTGAGTGGTGTGAGCGTTGCAGGGATGCCAGCGCATCCTGTAGATATGATTGATTTTTTTGGTGAATTGTTTTCACAGATGCATTCTCTGCGAGTTGGGGTGGTCTATCACCTTTAAAGCAGATGTAACATTCCCGCATTCGATTCTTTCAGCAGGGGTGAGTCCCTTGCCTTGCATTCTGCTTCAGCTTGTGCCATTGTGCAATGGGATCACAATCTGCATTCTGATGCATGTTGCATCCATGGCTCACTAGCTTTCTAAGCTTCTGACTTACTGACAGGTCTACAGTTGCGGCATTTGCAATTTCAGTGATCAGCATTTCAC
>BGPT01003151.1:29148-52585 GCA_003297045.1 Symbiodinium sp. clade C Y103 | reverse complement strand
TACGTTTCCTATTTTGAAACTTCCGCCACGGCCTTGTGCGGTACTACTGGCAAGTAATAGTATAGTATAAAAGTAGTAGTAAGTAGAAGTACATAGTAGAAAGTAGTAGTGAGTAGTAATAAGTGGCAGTGGTAGTGGTAGTGGTAGTGGTAGTGGTAGTGGTAGTAGTGGTAGTGGTAGTGGTAGTAGTAGTAGTAGTAGAAGTAGAAGTAGTAGTAGTAGTAGTAGTAGTAGTAGCAGGAGTAGTAGTAGTAGTAGTAGTAGTAGTAGTAGTAGTAGTAGTAGTAGTAGTAGTAGTAGTAGTAGTNACAGGGAATAAGGTCAATCCCTAAATGAGCTGTATGAAATGGAGCGTGTTGAAATAACACAAACATACACAAACCCGTAAAACCAATTTCACTGTGAACGCTTGATTTTATATCTTGGGGGCCTGTGAAAAAATTGCTTCAGCTGGCATTCTTTGATTTTGAAGCTTTCTCATGTAAAACCAAGGACNTTTATATCTTGGGGGCCTGTGAAAAAATTGCTTCAGCTGGCATTCTTTGATTTTGAAGCTTTCTCATGTAAAACCAAGGACCGGGGGGGGCAGGTCGGCGCAAAAAATACACCCTACAATATCTCCTATACGTTTCCTATTTTGACATAACAGTGCCCAAACCATAAACAGAAACCAAAAAAATCTATGCACATGACGGAGAGATGAATTTTGCTGTTTGGGGTCGATGGTGGTGTAATTATCATGGGCCTCAATGGGAGGAGATGGTTCATTATTACATCCCCATGATGCCTGGTTATATATATATAATTATATATATATATAATTATATATATATATAATTATATATATATATATAATTATATATATATATATAATTATATATATATATATATCCCATTCTTGTGAGTTATATCCTGCAAGAACATGTGTTGTGTATCATATTCCACTGCTGGAAGCCTGAATTTTGACGGAATCAGCCTCAGCAAATCAGAACTACTTCACAAAGACCTCACTGGCCCAGCTCACAACTAGTGATTTGTTGTAGCCATCCCAACTTGTTTTTTTTCTTGGGAGTTACCCTCTGGTAATCAAACGTGGCAATGGGAAATCTCCTGTAAATGGAGGTTTGTAGCTGGGAAAATAATCTATAAAATGGTAGATTTTCCATTGCAATGTTTGAGGACCAGAGAGTGAAACAAGTTGCCCTGATGTGGAGATGGGTTGATGGTCTGTTTAGCGTTTCAACAAATTGCACGATTGAACTTCTTACTCATACCAGGGTTGTTGCCCTCCGCTAATTCTACATATGGCAATTGAAAATTCCTCATTGATAGATGATTTTCCCATTTAAACACCGTTGATAGTGGATTTTCGATTTCCACATTTGGTTTCCAGGGTTGTTTCATTTTTTGGAAGGGGCACCAAGGTACTAGCGGGTTCTGATCCAAACCTGAGGGTTGTTTGAAAACTTAGTGGAAAACTCCCCAAATCCACGGGTTCCATTCATCATCTTCCCTGTCAGAATTATCGCTTTGGGGGTATAGCATTTGATGGTCAATCATGTTTCCCATTCCCCCGGGGTAATCAAACCATTTGTAGACTATTTTCCCATTGAGACCCCATTTCTATATACAGGATTTTCAAGTGCCATGTTTGATTACGAGTGGGTAAACATGCTGTTTTATTGGGTAAATTCTCCCACAGGTTTTTTTTTCGACACACCAATGGCCCAACTTAGGAACTTTGTGACCAAAACCATGATGAGCTGCGGTCCTTACAACTCGACCAATTGCCGCTGAGCAGCATCCCACTTCTGGGTACCGCTCCCATCTTCTGAGCAGAATCCACCATGACATTCTTAGGCAAAACTGACTGGATGGGTAGTTGAGTACATGAGTACAACTTAATCTTTTACTATTTCAGAAACAGTTGCCAGTTGAGATCTGAAATTTCGCTCATACCAGCGTCATGAAAGAATTGGTGGTTCCTGAACATCTGCAGTACAGATCTAAGTTCCAGTCAATCTCTACCATGCGATCAAAAGAGAATCAAAACATATCAACACATCCTTTTTTGTGAAACCATTGCGGTGAGTTTCGTATGGGTCTCTCAATGTTTTAGTCATGAAACATGCAGGATAGACACGGCCTCATGGGGCTTTGCTAGCTCCTATTTATGCTGCTTCCCAGCTGGCACATCCCAAGATCTCTTGGTCATATCTCCACTTTCAAAATGACATTATGTGGTGAGAGATACATTGCTTTGCGCAAGAGCGCAGCGCTCATGTATGGTTTGGACTGACCCAATCTGTAGATGGAGATGTCTAGAAATAGGATACCCTCTGGTAATCTAACATAGCTATTGAAAATGGCCATTTATAGGGGATATTCCCATTAAAAATTGTGATTTTCCATAGCTATGTTAGTTTACCAGAGGGTACCTCATTCTATCCACAGCTCAGTCATCACTTTCCCTCTTCAACGCTTATTCGGGGAGCATCATTTCGAGCACAGCATCTCATCATGATGGGAATGGTAAGGGGAGCCATCCAAATTACCCAAACCTCAGGGTGACTTCGAAGAATTCAGCCAGGAACAACCATGCGAGACGTATGCATACATATATATATATATGTAATTAAATATAACAATACTTATATACACATATCAAGATACCAACTATATGGATGATTTTATACGGGATTCGATTTCGGATCGAAACCTCCCAGATCTGAGGCGACATCGCCAAGAGTGAGTTGAAGGCCTCCTATCGCGCGCAGAATGGCCTCACGGGATGCACTGGACCATTGATGTGCGCCTTGGATCAGATTTTTGGAAGCCTGGAACACCCGTTGGTTCGTTGAATTTCTAAGGACCAAAACACACACCCTTGGTAAAAACCCTTTGGTAACCTGACATAGCTTCTCAACATGGCACGTTTGTGGATGATTTACCTTCTAAAAATGGTGGTCTTCCATAGCTATGTTCGGATTGCCAGAGGTAGTGATTGGAGATCTTTGAAAGATCCCAGGGCTGCAAATTCTTCTGAAATCCCTGGACATTCCCATTTTGGATTGGGAAATATCTGATAATTATCCATAATCGCATATGGCAATTATCAATGAATATTGGATGCCAAAGTGAGGAGCTTCAATGATTAATGTATTTGGGAAGTTCTATGTTGGTTTCAACCGGGGCACAAAGGGAGAGGTTTCTCCGGACCACACCCTCAACCGGGGCACAAAGGAAGTCAATGGTTGACGTATTGTGTGTTTGGACACCCCTCTTGGAATGGTAGTTGCCTCTTGTATTCAAGCCTTTCAGTTTAAAATCCCCCATTTTTGAAATATAGCCAGCACCCCCCCAAAAAAAGAAAGTAAAGTACCATCAAGATATATCAAGATAAATTTAAAATCATGGTAAACTGCGTTTCTCTTATTTTTCGACGTTACTGTCTCTACCTCTTGATTTTAGTATAGCCACTTGATTCATGCATGATTATCTGGAGAAACCCTATGGATTGGTAGTTAATGAGTACAACTTAATCTTTGGCCATACACGGCTATATATTTACTCACAAACCAAAGGAAAACGTGCAGGGTCTCCAGAATCGGGCATAATCCCATACCAACGTGGTGAATTTTTCGTATTTTGTTTAGCTCCCTATTTTGGCACGTTAAGACCATTTTTTCCCCTAAAAGAGTTATTGGAGTTCTGTGTACCAACTTAGCCAACAAACTTGGATTTCAATCCCATTGAAATTCCGTTCAAGCAGCATCTTTGCTGGTAAAACATCGCCCAAAACGCCCCATATTTTGGGCACCATCTTCTCGGGATTTTGCAGCTCAGGCTTCATTGGACGCCTGGACTCCCAGAAGGGCTACGACCTGCTGTTGGAGTCCTTGGTCGAAGTCTTGGAGGAATGGCATGAGATGAAGCAGTACGGGTATAGAACAATGAGATGTAGTACACGATGTGGATATCTAAATTTATGTCGGATATATATATGTATATATGTTGTTTGATATGTATCCATGAGATGTAGCTATCTTGATATGTATAGTATACATTAGTATATATATATACCCATTATATTAACGCAAAAAATGATATGATGATATGAGATGATCTGAGATTTATCAATGGGCTCATGGGATTCATGTCACGAGTTCCGCAGGACACTGAGATGCAGGTGGTGATCGTGGGTGCTGGACGGGCGGATTTGGTGGCGCAGACCAAGGTGGGAGGGGATGGATCTCATTTTCAACATGGGGATAGCTTCTGGTAATTTTTACCAACATGAATGGGATATGAATGGGATATTGATGAATAATATGGGTAATTAGTATATCCTCTGGTAATTTAACAGTTCGCTATTGAACATGGCCATAGAAATCGTTGATTTTCCCATGAAAAATGGTGATTTTCCATAGCAAACTGTTAGTTTACCAGAGGGTAATTGTGGATTTCCCGAAGGAAATCATCAAAACCATGCTGAAAACATTACTGCGGGAAAAAAATGGGAGAAACTTTTGGTCTCATAAGTCTCATCATCTAAGCCACGCTTTGTTGAGGCTGTGGAGAAGAAGTTCCCCGACAAGTTCTTCTATGCCGGTTGGATGGGCCCTGAGCGTTACGCCCTGCTGGCGGGATGCGACTTCACCCTGTTGCCATCCAGGTGAGCATGGTGAGCCGGTCAGGTTGAGAGGGGGAATTTGATGCTTGAAACCCTGGTGGTTGAAAAAAATGGTGGGTTTCTCGTTCCAAAAGGCATGGTCAGGTCAAGCCTGATGTCAGTCCGTGGTGAGTTCGGTGGATACTGCGTCATGGAAATTACGGTTCCAGTGTGAAGCGTGATCGCTTCCAAAAGGAGTCAATCAGAAGACCCCCAAAAACGGTCAACACAGCAATCCAAGGTGAAGAACACATATGTCAAAGTTATTCAGTGTTATTCATAGAGAATCCATATCACTAATATTTCACTATCACTAATATGTTACTGTATATTGCTAGTGAAAAGAATACTAATATGTTATGACAATTTATCCATATGTTTACTATTTAATTATTTCACTATCACCAATCATGCCCTATGGATCCAAAGACTGTCTGAGAAGGTACTTAACCCCCTAAATCATACCCCAAGTACTTCCTAAGAAGTCTTGGATCCATAGGGATGTATATAATAGGAAACCCAGCGACTCGAAAATTCAGAACCCCAGCCAGGTGGGAACCTTGCGGCCTGGTGCAGATGGAGGCCATGCGCCTGGGAACGCTGCCCATTGTGGCGCCCACCGGTGGCTTGAAAGACACCGTGGAGGCCCGGCAGATTTTGGGTTGGGGAAATGGTGAGTTCAACGAGAAAATCGTGGTTTACCCGTTAGATTAGCGACCCAAAACTTGGGGTTGAACCACATGTTTTTTTTTCCAAGGGAAGGTGGCTTCCCGACTTCCAGGGACAATTTATTTTTGTACATTATGATTCGAGAACTCTCTGCACAAGGCAGCAAGGTGAGAACCTTTCGACGCCAGTGAAAGTGAAGTGTTCCCAATGAAATTTGATGCGGAACCAACCAACATGGTGATTTGAGGAACAAAACTGGTTGTTCCAAGAAGGGAGTTGGTTTCCCGTGAAATTTGGAATCCAAACATGGAGGGCAGGGCAATTTCCAATGGAAGAATCATTGTTTGGCCCAAGTTTTGTCTATGTAACATTTTGGTCTTCAGCGGAGTAGCCCAGCCAACAATAGGAGTTGAAAAACGGAGTTTTTTCTCAGCGATCCCGAAATTGGTTGCACACGAAATCCAAAGAACCTATCAAGAGAAGGATAGTAAATTGGTTCTTTTCAATTTTCCATCCTGAACATGGGGGTGATGACGATCATTCAACGCAAACGAGCATGTTTTTCAGTGAAGAATTTTGGCTCAACCAAAAACACTCCATGGGTGTTTGGATGGCAAAAACCTTCGGCTGGCTGGTATTTTTTGGCGTTGAGCCATGATTTTTGTTGGTTTAATCAACACTCTTGCACACTTTTGGGGTGTTGCTGTAAACTTTCCCTTCAGCCCCATCTGAAAGAAATCCCGATTTTTCTGGTTAAATGCTCTATTTTTGACGGCAATACTGATGATAGCCATTTTGGGGTGTGGATGTGTGATCTGACCTCTGTATTTCCACAGAGTAGCGTGGCAGGATGGCGTCAACGGTCTCTGGACAGAGAAGGAGATGACCGTGGAGGCAGTCATTGAGGAGGAGCCGAATTCGAGAAGGGCCCAGTTCAAACGTGTTTCCGAGATGGTCATCCATCTGGATTTATAGCCATTATGAATGTCGATTATATATGGGTATGGGTCAAAATTGGATAATTCAATGATTGGATAGTGAATACTAAACACTTACTTTCAACTAGACTAAAATCTGTGGTTTGCCAGGTCTTTAATTTTGAGCCATGTCCATATGATTACTGTATATGGTTATTGGCGTAGCTGCGGTAAACCCAATTTCTTAAGTATCTCTATGACTGGAAACTATCATCCACAAATTGGCGGTTTATTACAATGTTGCTGTATAGGAATCCGAAAGGCGGCAGTCCAGGGTCCCTCAAATTCTTCACATTTTCTGCATTTAGTATTCTGTGCACTGCCAACTTCCAGCAGAAAGATCTGCAATCAGAAATCCGTTTTAAACAAATAACGTTAATAAGCTTAGAAACAGATACTGTGTTTAACTAATGAATTAAAGTTATAACTTTATAATTTTGGCTAGACACATTTAGTGTTACCTTTTCAGTATTTTAACTTATAACCACATAATGTTTGTTTGTCTGGTTTCAACCACTATGGAGTTTCATTTTGTTCATCAACCATAGCATATAGTTTAACCACCAAATCTTCCAAGTCATTAGACTATCAAACAGTATTGAAACAACCAAGGGGTTAGGGTAACCCCCGTATTCTTAACCATAGTTTTGGGAAAGACTCAAATATTGGATGCTCCAAACCCATCAGTTGCGAGATTGTCCAAGAATCAGGTATGGTTGCAGATCCACTGGTTTGGAATGGACTATGATTTTCCCCATTCAAATTGCCAGAATCTGGCGGCAAATCTACCATTTCTGGACGAACCCAAATATCTTTGTATTGATGAACTATATCCCAAAACATACCATTGTTGTATCCGGATCATATCCAAGAATGATGATAAGTATCCCAACATGTCCTATAAATATCCCATAATTTTGATATGTTTTTTCCCACAATTGTGCCACTATGGATGGAGACACCCAAATCATATAAAGTTGCTGATGCATATTCCATTATATCCTCATATTACATCCCAAGTATATTTATATATATATATATACACTATTATAGTCACATACATTATACATAATATCACTTGGTAAACTATGGCGCTAACTTGGGGTGAACAAAACCTCCAACTTGTCCCTTGTGCAAGAATTTCCCCAGAAGTTCACATCATTGTCCCAGAATTGTGTGTAATTGTCCCATTATACATGGTTTCAGACATTATGATGGGACCAAAGATTCTTTGGGAAATCTTTGGGAAATCTTGCACAGATGATGGGACATCATGGTAATTCCCAATTTTCCCAGAAATTCCCATGATTTCCCAAAGATTTCCCGCATTTCCCCAGGGTTATTGTCCCATCCCAGCCATGTCCAGCCCAGTTTTTCAGCGCAGGAGTCGGTCAGCGCCATCTCTCAAGCGCTGAAGCGAGCCAGCAAACTCTTCACTGAAGAACCTGCCAAGGCTTGGGCGGTGGGGCTGCCAACGGCATTTTTTCGCACTGTTGTTCAGTCAAAACATGTTAGAAGCAGCAGGTTTGATGGTAAAATCCACAGATTTCCCGATTTTTTATTTCAGAGCTCTCCTGATGGTTTTTCAACGGTAAAAACCCAACCTTATGTAGGTAAAACCCATACTTTCATTAATTTTCATGGTAAACACTGAGTTCTACCCAGCACTTCATATTGGGAAACCCCACCCGCAGTTGGACGGCAGGTGGTGAAGATGAAGCAGGCCGCCATGGCTGCCGCTGCAGAGTTCACCTGGAGCAATGCAGCGCTGCAGTACGAGCAGATCTTCACGGAGTTGGGCGTGAAGGATGTCTTGAACGGTGCCATGGGGATGGAATGGGACGGGGAGGATGGGATGGGATTGATTTAACCTGCGGACTTTTTTGGCTGAAGCATGAAAGACAATGGAAGTGGACCAGGAAAACGGGTGATTTTACTATCAAACGCAGCGGGCTGCTGGGAAATCTCTGAACTAAATGAAAGTTTCGACATGGGACAATCATTGAGCTAAAGGGGGCATTGTCCTTTGCCATGCTTGATTGCAGGAAGGTAGTTGGTTGATGTCTTGGTTCTTTGGGCATGGGTTAACACCGAGGATACCATATTGTCTTAAAAATATGGACCCAGGCCACTATTTGGCCCATATGATTTCCATGAGTTTCTAGTGGCCCCCCCGCTGGTCCAACGTTCTTTCTGATTCGCCCGGCTGGAGCTGCTCAAAAACCTCCCAGAAGCTCCAAGGTCCCTGGCCGACCTCGCCATACATCCTGAATAAATCATGAGAATCATGCAAATAAGTATAACATGCCATACGTATATATAATTAATCATAATCAGTTCAATCATATAATATATAATATATATATATATATATATATATATAAATTGAATAATTAAATGACGATAACAAACAAATGGCGGAAGCATCAAACCTTGCCTTACACACTGTATGCAGGCTGGGGATTCAATCTGACTTAATCCACAAAGAATCGACGCCGAGTCTGCCAGGCAAGACGGCCACAGTGACACTTGAGACCGACAAACAGGTCTGCTAGCTGAGTCAACGTTGCGGCGGCGGAAGTGAGCGACCTTTGAAATCTCTTAAGAAATGTCGATGTGGGGGTTTCCTAAAATGGAGGTACCCAAAAATGGATGGTGTATAATGGAAAATCCGGATTGAAAATGGATGATTTAGAGGTACCCCCATTTCAGGAAACCTCCATGTGATCAGCAGAATTGAGTCATGAGTCATTCTTTTTGACAAAGATCTCGATGTTTCCGCCAGTTTGATCCCAATCATCTCGAATTTTGGTCGGGCCGCTCGATGTTTTCCATGTCCGAAAGAGCCGCGATGCACGGTGGGGATAGGGCACAATCTTTGATTTCGTTTACATAAATTGTTTGTCAGCGTGCTCGGACCACAAGGTGCTAAAGCATGACTGGAGTCAGGGGAGTTCTCAACTATGTTTTCTACTGTTTTCGTATCTCCTTTTGAACCAGTGGAGGGCAGAAATCTATTGATCCCCTAAGATCTGTTCAGAACCTCCCAGAATTTTTGGTAGTCAGCACCCTGCTGGACTATCACAGGGCGCGCTTTATGAGCGCCAGCCTGGGCAAATTTTGCGGGTTTGTCCGGGCCAATTGTGTAAATCATCTTTCTGATCATTCGAATTTTCAATCAGTTGGAAGGTGCTCCATCCACAAATCCTCAGGCATGTTGTTGGACATTTGTTGGAACCAGAAAGGGAATGAGTTTGAGGAGTTGGATGGAGAACCAGGAGCAAAGCTGGAAGACTCCATCTCCCTGATTTAGCTAGCAGCAAAAGAGGCAGCGATGCACCCATAGACCAATGGTTGTGGGTATGGTTTTGTCCCCTTTTGTTTCACTGAACCCCCCAACCAAACGCCTGAGCAAATTTATCAGAACTGTGAGTGTCATGGACGACAACTTTCGGGTTTCCATTTGCCTGCGCTCCGCTGCCAGTGTCTCTCAAATTTTCATCTAGTAAAAGCCTGCCTAAGAGAAGTAGACTGAAACGATGTCTGCCCCTCAAGCAACCACCCCAGCTGCGGCACCAAGCGTTGTGCCAGTGGCTAAGCCAGCTGAGGTGTCTGCTGCAGCCAAGTCTCGTGATGAGGCGCCAAAGGCTGAGGAGCAGAAGAAGTCCGCTGCCACCACTCAGGGTGGAGCAACTGCGCCTGCTGCCCCAACCAGCAAGGCAGCTACCATGACTGGTGGGTCCGGCGGACAAGGTGTCAACACTCTGAGCCCAGCAAGCGCTGGTGCAGCACCGAAAGCCAAGTCTGCGCCAGTGCCTCCAATGTCTGCGGCTGCTGTGGTGGAGGAAGGCAAGAAACCAGTCACTGCAGCTCAGCGTTTGGCCGGCACCGGCTCCACCCTTGCCAAGGGTGTTGGTGCGAAAGCGGAGCCCCAGGCCAAGCCCAAGGCAAAGGCCAAGATGTCAGCCATTCCCAGCAGACCATTGCCCCAGGAGACTATGGGAAATGCTCCCACCGCCGTCCTGAACATGGTGAGTGGAAAGCCAGTGCCAGCAAGCCAAGTTGGAACCTCTGCCTATGCCACCAGCACGGTCGGCCCTGCGCGGGCATATGCCAAGGCCGCTGCTGGAGCGGTTGCAGGAGAAGTCCCAAAGGCCGGCCCCCCTGCTGTTGCCATGGGCCGTGCCATGGCCGCTGGCCGCCCAGCCATGTCTATGGTGAATGGCAAGCCAGTCACCACCATCACCAAGAAGTACCAGTTGNTTTCTCCAAGACTGGTGGTCTGGGAGAGGCCATGGATGGTCTGCCAATTGCATTGGCTGCTATGGGCCATCGCTGCATGGTCATTTCCCCTCGTTACGATCAGTATGCGGAGGCTTGGGACACTGGCTATTGGGGCTCTGTGACCATGGGTGGCAAGCAGGAATCCGTGCACTTCTTCCACACCTACAAGCAGAAGGTGGACTATGTCTTTGTGGATCACCCCACCTTCCTNGGGCTCTGTGACCATGGGTGGCAAGCAGGAATCCGTGCACTTCTTCCACACCTACAAGCAGAAGGTGGACTATGTCTTTGTGGATCACCCCACCTTCCTGGAGCGCGTGAATGGCCAGACTGGCTCCAAGCTTTACGGCCCCGAGTGGGGCAAGGATTTCGCTGACAACCAGGCTCATGGTTTCAGAGGTCTTGCATCGGTGCCTTTCAAGAATCCAAGACAATCCGGAAATAATCGCAAAGTGTTGTGGATTCCTATCGGATGGATGACCATAGCCCATATACATCCATATCAAGTTTTGACCATGGTGCATGGCCACATGGCATCACATGGCTACATATCCAAAGGTCAGGGGTAAGACGGGTCCCTGCAGGCACGTTTCGCCTACTTCTGCAAAGCCGCCTTGAAGGCGATTCAGGAGCATGGCTATGAAGTGGGCTTGCCTATGGCTGGAGGTTGTTCACGAACATCAGAATTCCAACCTGAAATTGGAAGATGCTGAATTTCAATCTGTAAATCGCATAGTTAAATAAGTATGTCTGACGGTATACCCCCCAAAATGGCAATTTTAATAGGGAAACTGATGATATACTGATGATAAAGCATTGGATTTTGTAGGGTTTCCCCATCATTTTCACACAAAATCATGTGGATTTGCCAGATTTTGAATCTTCCAAGATAGATTTCGGGTGGTGCCATCTATGGCAGCGACTGCATGGTGGTCTGCAACGACTGGCACAGCGCCCTGGTGCCCATGCTGATCCACGCGGAGAAGACCACCACAGGTGCGGTGTCGGATGCGACTGGAGGGGTTGTACCTTTTGGAAGGGTTTATCCATGTTATCCATTATAAATTACAATTTATCTTCCAGTAATTTCCATTATATATACGGTTCTTAATGCTTATAACATGTTCTAACCACAGTATTAATGGTTGCCTACTGGAACATGGCCTACTTAGTTCGATGAGTTTCCCGCTCTATGGCGAGTTCGGGGATCTCCCAGCTACCACGTCGATTCGTGGAGGCTACTTTTGCGAATTTATACTTACCAGTCAAAAAAAAGTGCAGAGTATCCAAGTCTGGTAAATGGGCTTGGAACATCCAACAGCTGCTTTTGTGTGGCTAAAAAATCTGTCAGGCAAGTGGCGTAACACCAAGACCGCCTTCCTGTGCCACAACGCCGTGTTCCAGGGCCGTTTCCAGCGTGAGGAGCGAAGTTTGGTCAGGAGGAATGGCCTCAGCATCCTTGGGTAACCCCCCCCAGGTGTCTACGTCGGTTTTTTTGGCCACTAGTCACTAGTGAGGATATATTAATATATATATATATATATTACACAGTGTACACAGTATATCCTATACTTTGCGGAAAAATCAAGTCTTGCAGGTATCTAAGATTGGCCATGAATCAAGCGAGAAACTCCCGACAATGGTTGGAAGAGGTTTATGTGTTTTGTATTGTTTTGTGTTGTGGCGTTCCCTGGCAAATTGCCGCTTTGAAACCCGAACACCCTCTGAGACAAGCCTTGAACCCACTTCTTGTCACCAGCAGCCCTAAAGGGTCCTACATGATCCTGTACACAGGTCAACATTCAATACTTGGGATAGCAAATCTTGGCCAGTTCATCGACCATAGTAATCCAACATAACCCAACCAATTCTGAGAACCCAATTGTGGACCGGAGAACCCATGCCTCGCAGATGTTGCGGTTTTCTCAGGAGGGACTCGCAGGCATCTTTGGCGTCCCTGAGCGTTACATTGACAGCATCACCTTCAAGACACGCGGGGGCAGCGGTGATGCCTTGATGGGCGTGGGTTATAACGGTCGGTCATCCTTGTGGATGATTTAAATTTGTCTGTTGTATATGATAGATATAATCGATTGTGTATTCCTTAATAGGAAGATAGGCATGAACTACTGAACATGAGAAACAAATATGATGATGTTGTAAGTGTCATGAGCAACAATACTGTCCAGCACAGTTCTGAGATGTTGGAATCATATCTACGGTGTAGATCCACACCGAGGGTCAGTCCAGAAGCCAATGTTTTGTTCAATCTTTGAATATCATTCTCCACCTGTTGGACATAGGTTCCCAGTCCCGGAATTGACGGCTCCTTCTTTCTCGGAACTACACCTCGGAGATCCGCAACATTGAAAAGCTATAACAGCCAAAGCGGGTCTATATATTTGCTTTCTGGACTCATCACAAATTGCAAAGAAGCTGCGTTTTGTGAGATTGTAGATTAGAAAAGGCACAGCCACCAGCCTTGTAGAATCGTCACTAGTGTTACATGTGTTGTCCCGCAGCGACAGTTGACTGTCCAATGGGATGTTTGCTCAAGATGGCCCAATAAAGACACATACCCCAATGGATTCCCCCCAATGGATCCAATGATAGAGTACTGTAACTGATTGGAAAATAACAATAATTTTTAGCAACTCCCGGCGAAACCAGGATGCCTCTGCGCATTGGCAAGTACAACGAGAAGGTGCGCGAAGGAATCCCAGTGGTGGCAAGGAAGCTTTGTGATCTTTGTGGTGCACCATTAAAAAAAACGGGAGGATATGGGAGAATCCTTGTTGGGGTATGTACTCAGTGTGGTAAACCCAAGCATCAACAATCCAGCAACTGTTTTTTTTTGGTCGTCCGAGTTGACCGTACTCGTTCAGAAAGGAAGGCAAATGAAACCCACAGCCTCAAAAATCTTGGATTAATCCGTGGTAGTTCATTTTATTTTGACAAGTATCATTTTGCCAGGAAACCTATATCCTTCGGTCACCCAAGATGGCAGCCGGAGAATTGTTTTCCTTTTTTACAAGGATAGTAAAATAGTCAGTCATCTGCAACTGGTGAATCTTTCATTGCTGCGAAGTGG
This sequence comes from Symbiodinium sp. clade C Y103, assembly GCA_003297045.1. Lineage (NCBI taxonomy): Eukaryota > Dinophyceae > Suessiales > Symbiodiniaceae > Cladocopium > Cladocopium sp. clade C. The sequence goes on along the minus strand of BGPT01003151.1, from coordinate 38,892 downwards.
GGCCCCAGTTACAATTTGATTTATAACCCCATCTAATCCTAGTTATAATTACCAGAAAAGTTACCACAATCTCAAGTTATTGTAGTTATTTATGTTCACCAGCTTAGCTATGTGGGGGCCCCACCTTGTATAAATAACTATAAATATATATATATATATGTATATATATATATATGTATATATGAATCACTTTCAGCTTTCAGCAGCCAATTTTTTTTCTCCGGTGTCTTAAAGGCATCCCTTCTTGAACTTCGACAATTTTGGGTGAAACCGTCCTGACGAAAATGTGGCCACCCTGACGAAACCATCAAGTCCTCCGGCCAGGTTGAATCCGATTGTTCATTCGAAAATCAATACCTAGCTTTGTCTAATCACGTCACGTGCTCCAAGTAACACCTTTATTCTTGCTGCTTAAGAATAATGATGTTTCATTGTGCGCTGTTTTGGTTGGTTGCTATCCCCATGCGTTGTTAGTGAATTTTGGTTAATAAACATCGTAATGTTTTGGTCGAAAAAAATCCTGTTTTGATGGATTAATCATGGTTCATCAGTTTATGTTTGTTTAGCCAGTACCCTTAAATATCTCCAAATTTGATCATATTTTTAGGTCAATAAACCAAAAGGTTTCAATGATATACTTCTTGGTATCCCCATTTCTGTTGGCAGAAACCCCATTTTGTTGGTTGACATCCCGATACAAGTATGTGTAATGGCTATTGTCCTAGTTACACCGTTATACCCATTTCTTCTCGGTCAATCTTCCCGTTCTTGGTTGGTAACATCGGGAATTTTGATTGTTTAAAGCCCATGTTTGCTTTCAAATTCCCGTTGTTGTTGGTTCGCGATGGTTGTTCTCCCCTTTTTTTGGGTCAGTGATGGCAAATATAGGTTTGTTAGTGAAATCATGTTCACAAAGTCTTTTTGTTAGAGCACTGTTTGATTCCAGCTGGTAGCAGCAACTGGGATACTGTATGGGCCATGGAGTCTGCGTTGTTAGACCAAACAAAGGAACCATGCAGGGTGGTATAGTGTTTCCAGTAGCTCCAAGCCAAAAAAGCTGAGCGCTGGCTACGTTTGCAAAAAAAAGATGCGACTACAACCTTCGTCGCGCATGTTTGAAGTATTTTGGGAAAATTGAACTTTAGTGCCCACTGCGATCTGGAGCTCGCGGTTGAAGCCCGGCAGTGCCCACTGGGATCTGGCAGTCGCTACTGAAGTCCGGCAGTGCCCGCTGGGATCTGGCGCTGGCAGATGAAGTCCGGCAGTGCGTACTGCGATCTGGAGCTGGCAGATGATGTCCGGCAGTGCCCACTGCGATCTGGCGCTGGCAGATGAAGTCCCGCAGCGCCCACTGCGATCTGGAGCTGGCAGATGAAGTCCGGCACACTGCGATCTGGAGCTGGCAGATGAAGTCCGGCCGTGCCCACTGCGATCTGGAGCTGGCGAGGAGGCGGCGGTGGCGGCTGCGGGAGCGGCGGTGGGAGCGGGCGATGGACTCTGATAAAATCTAGTGACCCTCACCTGGCAGGTGGGGAAAAAACATCACCTATAAGCCTATAAGGTTGATTGACTGCCAGAAAGAATGCCAGATAGAATGCCAGAAAGAATGCCAGATAGAATGCCAGAAAGACTGCCAGATAGATGCCAGAAAGAATGCCAGATAGAATGCCAGAAAGAATGCCAGACAGAATGCCAGAGAGAATGCCAGATAGAATGTCAGAAAGAATGCCAGATAGAATGCCAGATAGAATGCCAGATAGAATGCCAGATAGAATGCCAGATAGAATGCCAGATAGAATGCCAGATAGAATGCCAGATAGAATGCCAGATAGAATGTCAGATAGAATGCCAGAAAGAATGCCAAAAAGAATGTCAGATAGAATGTCAGAACATTTGTCAGATAGAACGTCAGAGCATATGTCAGAGAAAATGTCAGATAGAATGCCAAGAGGAAGAGGAGGAGAGGACAACTCTGATGAAATCTAGAGACCGAAGGTCTCTNGCATATGTCAGAGAAAATGTCAGATAGAATGCCAAGAGGAAGAGGAGGAGAGGACAACTCTGATGAAATCTAGAGACCGAAGGTCTCTAGATTTCATCACTGTTGTCCTCTCCTCCTCTTCCCTGCCAGAAAGTTTTGCCAGAAAGAATTCAAAATCTGTATCAGACTCATGGTGGGGATCACTCGAAGCCAAGTAATTTCATAGGCATTCTTTTTTTTGGTGTGCGTCCCTGCAGGTTTCACTAGATGCAGAACATCAAGATGTTCTAGCAGTATTTGAACGTGGGCTGGAACATCAAGACACTTTCACGAAAAAACAATACCAGCTTTCCGTGCGCCTGTCTACGTGGAGAGCCTTGTATAGCGACCAATTTGGAATCTCAGCGTATTTGACGCATTTGCGCTGGCACATTCCGTTTGATCCGAACAAGGTGCTCTGGAGACTCCACATCGGCGGCTGCCCGATAGCGTTTTCTTCGATGAAACTCTACACGAGTTTCTGCATCTTGCTCGCTCTTGTTTGGTTGTTTGTTTTGCCAAGTCCCTGAAGCCTGTCAAATACTAAATGCTAATGACCTATAAGTAGACCCGTGAAGGGAATCGGCCAATGAAGGAAAAGCGCTGAACGAGCATGTTGCCAGCAAAATCGGCATGCAGATGCGCCAGAAGATCAAAGGATGGTGGTTGGTGTTCAATGGAACCTCTACCTCAATAAAGTCGGACGTGCCAGAAAAGGCCGGTCGGGGGTTCGATGAGCATGTCGTGAACATGTCCGACGTGGATGTGGCCATCGTCTTTGATTTCAACGCATGTTGTGACGGTGAGGCGAAAAAGACGCAAGTGGCTGAGGTCTTCAATGGGCAACCGTCCAAGAGTCCATTTGCTGAAGTCCAGTACGCCGTGGCTCAGGTTCGCAGCCAATTCGGCTTGAAAAACTTCCTCAAAACTTGGGGGAAGATGATTGCCTTTCCCGCGTCCTTTGGTGAAAAGCAAACGCGTTTCTCAGCTGTGGCATGGAAGTTCTTGATTTGTGATCCCTATATAAAGCATGGCAATGTCTTATTTCTTGTGTTTTCTTTTACATTTTTTCAAGTATGACAACCAAGGTACCATCAATGTGACAGTGGCCTATGATCTTTCGACGCACGCAAACCCTCTGACAAAGCAGTTTCCCTATGAAGCACGCTGGAACGCGCCTTCGATGTCTATAGCTTGAGGAAATGTTGACAGTTTCCATGAACGAATTCAATAGATTATTGTAGATGTATTGATAGATAGATAGATAGATCAGACAGACAGACAGACAGACAGACAGACAGACAGACAGACAGACAGACAGACAGACAGACAGACAGACAGACAGACAGACAGACAGACAGACAGACAGACAGACAGACAGATAGATAGATAGATAGATAGATAGATATAGACAGATATAGATAGATATAGATAGATAGATAAATAGATAGATAGATAGATAGATAGATAAATAGATAGATATAGATAGATAGATAGATAGATAGATAGATAGAGATAGATAGATAGAGAGATAGATAGATAGATAGATAGAGATAGATAGATAGATAGATAGATAAATAGATAGATAGATAGATAGATAGATAGAGATAGATAGATAGAGATAGATAGATAGATAGATAGATAGATAGATAGAGATAGATAGATAGAGATAGATACAGATAGATCGATAGATAGATAGATAGATAGTTAGATAGATAGATAGATAAATAGGTAGATATAGATAGATAGATAGATAGATAGATAGATAGATAGATAGAGATAGATAGATAGAGAGATAGATAGATAGATAGATAGATAGAGATAGATAGATAGATAGATAGATAGATAGGTAGATAGATAGATAGAGATAGATAGATAGATAGATAGATAGATAGATAGATAGATAGATAGAGATAGATAGATAGATAGATAGATAGATAGATAGATAGATAGATAGATAAACAGGTAGAAAGACAGAAAGAACACTAGATAGATAGACATATACAAGTGCTTTTTGCTGTATCCAGGGGTCGTTTCATTGCATTTGGGTCCCACATGTCGAATCAATTGTGTTTGCTCACCATGACTTGCCCGGCTGCTATTTGATCTGCAAGTAGGTATTATGCAAAGCAATTATGCAAACACATTCTGCAAGTAGATATTATATAAACCTATTATGCAAAGATATTGTGCAAACCCATTGTGAAAACCCATTATGCAAACATATTCTGCTAGTATAGATATTATATGCAAATCTATTATGCAAACATATTCTGCGAGAAACACTAGTGGCGCAGATTGTCACCGAGACATTCTGCGTCGTGGATTCTTATTAAAAACTGACTCTTCCTGAAGGGTGACCTGTAGGGTCTAGAGGTCGTCCTTGAAGATATTCTGCAGCTCAACTGGGCACGGACTTAATCTGGCAGAACGTTTGAATTTGAATGAAAAACATTAAACTTTGAAGTAATTCATGGCTCACAGATATTCTGCACATATTCTGCGAATACTTGCAGAGTATCAATGTAACGATGTGGAGTGCGCAGAAAATCCCCAAAGGTGACCTCTAGGGTCTAGAGGTCGTCTTTTAGTGGCTCTTGGTTTTAAATCAAAATACGTGACGCAGAATGTCTCTGAGAGTAACCTACTCTAGGGTCCAGAGGTGTTCCCCGCAAAATATCTAAAAGGTGACCTCTAGGGTCTAGAGGTCGTCTTCGCAAAATATCTGAAGGGCTCTATGGTCTCGTAGGGTCTAGAGGTGGTCCCCGCAAAACAAGCAGGTCCGTGGGCTGTGTTTCTATTTTGTTATTGCCATGCAAGCACTGGATCAGTGTTGCCTGGAGTTTACAAACCCCATCAAGATCCAAAGGCCGTATGATTTGATTGACCAATATGCTGGATTTCGGGAACTTAGGACTACCTTAAATGCTGGCCGTCGCCCTATTCCTAAACCAGCAAAAAGAAGCAAGCAGATCCGGCTTGGTGTGGACCATATGGAGATCAAAGAGTGCAACAACTGGACTGGAGAGAAGCTGAACCAAATTCCTGAGAAAAAGGGTTGCTTGGCGGGGCATGCCCTCAATATTGTATCATCAAGGTTGACTATGAGGTTCGAAAGCTATCTGGACCATATGGCTGGCAAAGTGAAGGTCCAGCCATGCCATGTACAGTACATTTTGGTGACCTGCAGCCATGTCAGCCGCATGTTACCCAATTTTGGGCATGACCTGCTTCACTCTCTGGCCGACTCTAGCCATTTTGCTTCGCAGCAATCTCGGTGTGGTGTCGACTTTGGGTAAGTCGCATCTTGCTGCATCATGGGTGCAGCCATGAAATGGATGGCCAAAAAGACTGCAGAGAGCAACTTGGACCTTGATTGCACAGGTGCGTTTCTCTATACATCAGGATGATTAAGGACGGCCAAACCCATACAGACAGGGATAGTTGCCAACCAGTTCAATGGGATTGCGAAGGTTCTGCAGGTTTTCACCCACGCCCATATGAGCTACGTAGTTTTTGACCCCGTAACTATTTAGGTGGTGGCGTAGGCTTGGTGCAGGCCCGTGGCGTATGTAATTGTTGTTTGAGTTGCGCAGGCATAAATTTTGGCTATTTTCGGAGACGCAGGCTCAATAATTTGAAATCATGAAACTTAGGATCCGTAATGTTTGCTGCTGCCACCCAGCTCCAGCTGCTGCCTACTGAAGGGTCCCACAGAAATCATTCAGAGAAAAGCCAATCTGAAGAGCACAGGCAATCACCAGACACAAGAGGCTCATGCGGATGCATGGCAGCCAGCCACCGCAAGCAATCCAAGCCAGTAGCCCGTATGATCCCCCATCCTTCCACATCATCCTCACCATCCTCAAGTGATTCGTACCTTGCCGGTCAAACCTCAACAAGAGGATCTACTCAGTGCATGCCTTTGGACAACTCAGACGCATGCGCAATGCGACCGGCAACCTCCTGTACACCAAAGCAGCTAGGATTGAAAGATGGCGAGAATATTTTAACGAATTACCCAACGTTCCTACTACTGCCTCTATTGATCACCTAGCGGTGTTAGCTAGACTTCCAGCCCATGCCCCCTTGGCGCAGCCTCCTCAGTTTGTTGAAACCTTGGCTGCAGTTAAACGTATGAAACATCGAAAGGCTCCATCCAGGACCCGACGGTCTGAATGCAGAATTGCTTCATGTGTTTGACCTTCCCAACTTACGCGTATTCCATGATCATATCCTCCGAGTCTGGACTAGAGTCATTCCAATGCCAGATGAATGGAGAGTCTTCATTTCGTTTGAGCAGATTCCAGCAGTAGGGGCCTATTGGCCAGCAAACAAAATACATGGATGTTTAGGATTGAACATGACTAAAAGCTTCTACTTTCATTTGGGTCGAGGACCAGATATGGGACTTCTAAAATCCGCGTATTGAAAAATGGGACGAGAGTTGGCGGACTTTAGCTTGGTAGATGATACAGCTGATGCTTAGATACAGGTGCAGCTAGCTGAATATCCAGAAATCTGTTGCAAAAATGTCAAGCGAACCTGTCCCAAGTATGCAGTACCCAAGGCCGGTGAAATTGACTGAGATTGCCTGTCCTCTGTGCCCTGCTCCTCTTCAAAATCTGATGATGAGAGCCGTGCCCGCCCCACTGAATAAGTATATTATACTTGGATTCCACATCCTTGTCATATCACCTGGTAAAAATCCCAATGCAATGTTGGTTGGGCAAGTCTCAAATTTTAGCCGTACAGTGATGATAAATAACCAAAATTATCAGAGTTTGATAAAACTATGGTAAACACCCGCCAAGTAAATAACCACTATTGATGGTGGTTCAACCCTGGATCATGAGAAAGCTAGAAAAGATCTGAACATTAGACATCAATTTAAGTTGTTTTTTTGCTGGTCAAAGCCTGATATTTTTTTGGTTAGTGATAGTTATTGTCACCATAGTTGTTCTTAGGTGATGGTTCACATGTGCTGCTCATTTTTTGCTGCTGAAATCAAGTCAAATCCCAATTTTCATTGTTCAACAACTGCATTTTTTCGATGGGCACACCGCAAGTTTGCACGCAGCTCAAGCTCCTGCCTATTCAGCCTGTTTCAAATTCATGGCGAACACCATGTTCCCGGCTGAGGTGTGCCGGCTGATTTCGTAATACGCCCCGGTCGGCCAAGAGCTGGCGGTTGCCAACTCGGCCTTCCGGTCGATCGCGCTCATGCGCGTCGTCGCACGGGACCGCCTCCTGCAGTGTGCAGGGATTTGGCGAGTCGACGGTGGTGCTGAAGTGCGTTCGCGCACTTGGGGACGGCAGGGCCATATGATGCCATACCTGCCGCTTCGCATCCTCCGGGCTTTGACACCCGAAAGCGGGGCCCGAGTGTTGCTCACCAGGGACGTGGACGATGAGTTGGGCATGACATGGCAGAACCATAAAAACCATAGGTTCTAGTCAACCAAGTGGTTCAACATTAGATATTGTTGTTGGCTAGTGATGCATTTAAAATGGCCGAGGTTAGCGGTTATTAGCACCACATGTATTGGTTAAATAGTGATGTTCAAATATATTTCTTCTGTTGTTCCTTAAATCAAACCAAATCCCATTTCTTGTTGACAAAAACGTTTCTGAATTGGTCAACTCATTTTTCTTTGAAAGCCTCCGCCGGCCAGATCACCTGCGTGAACACCATGGCTGCGGGCCTGCGCTACTGCGACCGGGCTTTGACGGTGTCGCCATCCTACGCGGTGGAGTGCTGCACAGATCCGGAGAAGGGTGGCTTGGTTTTTTTAAAAAGATCTTCCCCCTTTGAGGGTCAAGAAAGAACTAGCTTAAATATGCGAATAAAATATCCCGTGATAATATATATACATATATTTATTGTACAATAATTCAATAGGGATCTTGGGGATCTTGTAATATTTAGAAACTGGGATACAAGGGACATTTATAATTTGATATTATACATAGTTATTATAGATCCCACTATACTATATATATATATATAAATACATTGCCAGGTCGAGATTGCCACACATATTGTTAGTATCCCTAGATTCTATTTGTGGAGGGTGTGGTGTGTTCGGGATTACGATGCGGACTCTCGGGGTGGGAGCTTTGTGTCATGTGAAGTCTCTCAAGTGTGGAGAAACATGGATGCACGCCCTATTTAACACCAATCCTACTTGTTCAAATTAATAAGGGGGTCCATACAGATTTTATATCCCAACCGTAAGGTGGTTCTCAAGCACTTGGAGGATTCTCCCACGGATCGAAAGTTTTCCAAGCCCTGCTCAACAGTCGTTTTCAGCATGCTGAATCCCATCCCCTGAAAAACACCCCCTTTCGATGGTCCCAAAGATGTGTAAGACCCCCGGCATACACCATGGTTTCTAGGGCTTGTTTAATATTAGGAGGATGGGATTATGGTTGTTTGTTGAGGCATGATACTCCCATTGATATTTCTCAGGGGTCATTCTCGCGATGACAGAAATCCCCCGAAAAAATAGCCATGATTCAGGTGTGCCTACACCCAAATGGCCATTGAGCAATGGTGAACATGGTGATAGTCCATTAAATTTGTTGACTCGCACACTCGTGTTCCTTCCCTTGGCTTCCCCCCCTACGGGGTTCCCTGTTTTCAGACAACGTGGCTTGCTGAAAAATCCTCATCTCTGCATGATTTTCCCAGGGAATTCCAATTGCCAGCCATTTTTGATGACACCGGAAGGTAAGGGATTTACACCATGCTAACACCAACCAAATGCTGAGGTGTTGAGTTGGAATCTCTTTTCACCTTGGGCAAGTGCACAGGTCCGTTTTTGTGTGTGTGGATCTGGGAGATGGGGCCTCCTTAAAATGTGGATGGGCATCACTCTGTCTTTTTTGATTTGCAACCCCAAGGAAAAGTTGGAAAGCTGCAACATTATGAGGTAGATATCATTTATAACATGCTGGAACCGCCTTTTTGCATCTTTTGGCGGAGTCAATGTTTAGTGGAAACTCATCTTCCAAGCTCCTGGCAGGATCGGAATGTGTGAAAACTGCCAGGGCATCCGATCACGCGCCAGGCATTTTGAATGGCGTCAAGGAGGGCGTCTCTCCCAGCGACAAGTCCGTGGCCTCAGCGGGATAATCATGGGAAAATGCTGGGAAAATTGGGATCCCAAGCGGGATGAATTGGATGATTTTACTAATGGTTCTGTACCATGAAATAATGATATTGTATGGTATTTGGGCCTGATTTGCCTTATCTTTTCAATGAACTGCGGACTTCACAAAATGTCGTCTCATCAGATTTTTCACCAAACAGCTTGTCTGTTGGGGTTCTAGTGGGCTTTCGAGAATTGGATCCTGTCACGAGATGATTTTGACCTTGTCTCCCACCTTGTCTCCCACCTTGTCTTCTCCCACCTTGTCTCCCACTCTGTCTTCCACTCTGCCTCCTAGTGCTCTGTGAGATCTTGTCACGACATGGATGCGGCCTTGTCTCCCACCTTGTCTCCCACTTTGTCTCCCACCTTGTCTCCCACTTNCTCCCACCTTGTCTCCCACTTTGTCTCCCACTCTGTCTCCTAGTGCTCTGTGAGATCGTGTCACGACATGGATGCGGCCTTGTCTCCCACTGTGTCTCCTAGTGCTCTGTGAGATCTTGTCACGACATGGATGCGGCCTTGTCTCCCACCTTGTCTCCCACTTTGTCTCCCACCTTGTCTCCCACT
>BGPT01003151.1:3385-26822 GCA_003297045.1 Symbiodinium sp. clade C Y103 | reverse complement strand
TACGTTTCCTATTTTGAAACTTCCGCCACGGCCTTGTGCGGTACTACTGGCAAGTAATAGTATAGTATAAAAGTAGTAGTAAGTAGAAGTACATAGTAGAAAGTAGTAGTGAGTAGTAATAAGTGGCAGTGGTAGTGGTAGTGGTAGTGGTAGTGGTAGTGGTAGTAGTGGTAGTGGTAGTGGTAGTAGTAGTAGTAGTAGAAGTAGAAGTAGTAGTAGTAGTAGTAGTAGTAGTAGCAGGAGTAGTAGTAGTAGTAGTAGTAGTAGTAGTAGTAGTAGTAGTAGTAGTAGTAGTAGTAGTAGTAGTNACAGGGAATAAGGTCAATCCCTAAATGAGCTGTATGAAATGGAGCGTGTTGAAATAACACAAACATACACAAACCCGTAAAACCAATTTCACTGTGAACGCTTGATTTTATATCTTGGGGGCCTGTGAAAAAATTGCTTCAGCTGGCATTCTTTGATTTTGAAGCTTTCTCATGTAAAACCAAGGACNTTTATATCTTGGGGGCCTGTGAAAAAATTGCTTCAGCTGGCATTCTTTGATTTTGAAGCTTTCTCATGTAAAACCAAGGACCGGGGGGGGCAGGTCGGCGCAAAAAATACACCCTACAATATCTCCTATACGTTTCCTATTTTGACATAACAGTGCCCAAACCATAAACAGAAACCAAAAAAATCTATGCACATGACGGAGAGATGAATTTTGCTGTTTGGGGTCGATGGTGGTGTAATTATCATGGGCCTCAATGGGAGGAGATGGTTCATTATTACATCCCCATGATGCCTGGTTATATATATATAATTATATATATATATAATTATATATATATATAATTATATATATATATATAATTATATATATATATATAATTATATATATATATATATCCCATTCTTGTGAGTTATATCCTGCAAGAACATGTGTTGTGTATCATATTCCACTGCTGGAAGCCTGAATTTTGACGGAATCAGCCTCAGCAAATCAGAACTACTTCACAAAGACCTCACTGGCCCAGCTCACAACTAGTGATTTGTTGTAGCCATCCCAACTTGTTTTTTTTCTTGGGAGTTACCCTCTGGTAATCAAACGTGGCAATGGGAAATCTCCTGTAAATGGAGGTTTGTAGCTGGGAAAATAATCTATAAAATGGTAGATTTTCCATTGCAATGTTTGAGGACCAGAGAGTGAAACAAGTTGCCCTGATGTGGAGATGGGTTGATGGTCTGTTTAGCGTTTCAACAAATTGCACGATTGAACTTCTTACTCATACCAGGGTTGTTGCCCTCCGCTAATTCTACATATGGCAATTGAAAATTCCTCATTGATAGATGATTTTCCCATTTAAACACCGTTGATAGTGGATTTTCGATTTCCACATTTGGTTTCCAGGGTTGTTTCATTTTTTGGAAGGGGCACCAAGGTACTAGCGGGTTCTGATCCAAACCTGAGGGTTGTTTGAAAACTTAGTGGAAAACTCCCCAAATCCACGGGTTCCATTCATCATCTTCCCTGTCAGAATTATCGCTTTGGGGGTATAGCATTTGATGGTCAATCATGTTTCCCATTCCCCCGGGGTAATCAAACCATTTGTAGACTATTTTCCCATTGAGACCCCATTTCTATATACAGGATTTTCAAGTGCCATGTTTGATTACGAGTGGGTAAACATGCTGTTTTATTGGGTAAATTCTCCCACAGGTTTTTTTTTCGACACACCAATGGCCCAACTTAGGAACTTTGTGACCAAAACCATGATGAGCTGCGGTCCTTACAACTCGACCAATTGCCGCTGAGCAGCATCCCACTTCTGGGTACCGCTCCCATCTTCTGAGCAGAATCCACCATGACATTCTTAGGCAAAACTGACTGGATGGGTAGTTGAGTACATGAGTACAACTTAATCTTTTACTATTTCAGAAACAGTTGCCAGTTGAGATCTGAAATTTCGCTCATACCAGCGTCATGAAAGAATTGGTGGTTCCTGAACATCTGCAGTACAGATCTAAGTTCCAGTCAATCTCTACCATGCGATCAAAAGAGAATCAAAACATATCAACACATCCTTTTTTGTGAAACCATTGCGGTGAGTTTCGTATGGGTCTCTCAATGTTTTAGTCATGAAACATGCAGGATAGACACGGCCTCATGGGGCTTTGCTAGCTCCTATTTATGCTGCTTCCCAGCTGGCACATCCCAAGATCTCTTGGTCATATCTCCACTTTCAAAATGACATTATGTGGTGAGAGATACATTGCTTTGCGCAAGAGCGCAGCGCTCATGTATGGTTTGGACTGACCCAATCTGTAGATGGAGATGTCTAGAAATAGGATACCCTCTGGTAATCTAACATAGCTATTGAAAATGGCCATTTATAGGGGATATTCCCATTAAAAATTGTGATTTTCCATAGCTATGTTAGTTTACCAGAGGGTACCTCATTCTATCCACAGCTCAGTCATCACTTTCCCTCTTCAACGCTTATTCGGGGAGCATCATTTCGAGCACAGCATCTCATCATGATGGGAATGGTAAGGGGAGCCATCCAAATTACCCAAACCTCAGGGTGACTTCGAAGAATTCAGCCAGGAACAACCATGCGAGACGTATGCATACATATATATATATATGTAATTAAATATAACAATACTTATATACACATATCAAGATACCAACTATATGGATGATTTTATACGGGATTCGATTTCGGATCGAAACCTCCCAGATCTGAGGCGACATCGCCAAGAGTGAGTTGAAGGCCTCCTATCGCGCGCAGAATGGCCTCACGGGATGCACTGGACCATTGATGTGCGCCTTGGATCAGATTTTTGGAAGCCTGGAACACCCGTTGGTTCGTTGAATTTCTAAGGACCAAAACACACACCCTTGGTAAAAACCCTTTGGTAACCTGACATAGCTTCTCAACATGGCACGTTTGTGGATGATTTACCTTCTAAAAATGGTGGTCTTCCATAGCTATGTTCGGATTGCCAGAGGTAGTGATTGGAGATCTTTGAAAGATCCCAGGGCTGCAAATTCTTCTGAAATCCCTGGACATTCCCATTTTGGATTGGGAAATATCTGATAATTATCCATAATCGCATATGGCAATTATCAATGAATATTGGATGCCAAAGTGAGGAGCTTCAATGATTAATGTATTTGGGAAGTTCTATGTTGGTTTCAACCGGGGCACAAAGGGAGAGGTTTCTCCGGACCACACCCTCAACCGGGGCACAAAGGAAGTCAATGGTTGACGTATTGTGTGTTTGGACACCCCTCTTGGAATGGTAGTTGCCTCTTGTATTCAAGCCTTTCAGTTTAAAATCCCCCATTTTTGAAATATAGCCAGCACCCCCCCAAAAAAAGAAAGTAAAGTACCATCAAGATATATCAAGATAAATTTAAAATCATGGTAAACTGCGTTTCTCTTATTTTTCGACGTTACTGTCTCTACCTCTTGATTTTAGTATAGCCACTTGATTCATGCATGATTATCTGGAGAAACCCTATGGATTGGTAGTTAATGAGTACAACTTAATCTTTGGCCATACACGGCTATATATTTACTCACAAACCAAAGGAAAACGTGCAGGGTCTCCAGAATCGGGCATAATCCCATACCAACGTGGTGAATTTTTCGTATTTTGTTTAGCTCCCTATTTTGGCACGTTAAGACCATTTTTTCCCCTAAAAGAGTTATTGGAGTTCTGTGTACCAACTTAGCCAACAAACTTGGATTTCAATCCCATTGAAATTCCGTTCAAGCAGCATCTTTGCTGGTAAAACATCGCCCAAAACGCCCCATATTTTGGGCACCATCTTCTCGGGATTTTGCAGCTCAGGCTTCATTGGACGCCTGGACTCCCAGAAGGGCTACGACCTGCTGTTGGAGTCCTTGGTCGAAGTCTTGGAGGAATGGCATGAGATGAAGCAGTACGGGTATAGAACAATGAGATGTAGTACACGATGTGGATATCTAAATTTATGTCGGATATATATATGTATATATGTTGTTTGATATGTATCCATGAGATGTAGCTATCTTGATATGTATAGTATACATTAGTATATATATATACCCATTATATTAACGCAAAAAATGATATGATGATATGAGATGATCTGAGATTTATCAATGGGCTCATGGGATTCATGTCACGAGTTCCGCAGGACACTGAGATGCAGGTGGTGATCGTGGGTGCTGGACGGGCGGATTTGGTGGCGCAGACCAAGGTGGGAGGGGATGGATCTCATTTTCAACATGGGGATAGCTTCTGGTAATTTTTACCAACATGAATGGGATATGAATGGGATATTGATGAATAATATGGGTAATTAGTATATCCTCTGGTAATTTAACAGTTCGCTATTGAACATGGCCATAGAAATCGTTGATTTTCCCATGAAAAATGGTGATTTTCCATAGCAAACTGTTAGTTTACCAGAGGGTAATTGTGGATTTCCCGAAGGAAATCATCAAAACCATGCTGAAAACATTACTGCGGGAAAAAAATGGGAGAAACTTTTGGTCTCATAAGTCTCATCATCTAAGCCACGCTTTGTTGAGGCTGTGGAGAAGAAGTTCCCCGACAAGTTCTTCTATGCCGGTTGGATGGGCCCTGAGCGTTACGCCCTGCTGGCGGGATGCGACTTCACCCTGTTGCCATCCAGGTGAGCATGGTGAGCCGGTCAGGTTGAGAGGGGGAATTTGATGCTTGAAACCCTGGTGGTTGAAAAAAATGGTGGGTTTCTCGTTCCAAAAGGCATGGTCAGGTCAAGCCTGATGTCAGTCCGTGGTGAGTTCGGTGGATACTGCGTCATGGAAATTACGGTTCCAGTGTGAAGCGTGATCGCTTCCAAAAGGAGTCAATCAGAAGACCCCCAAAAACGGTCAACACAGCAATCCAAGGTGAAGAACACATATGTCAAAGTTATTCAGTGTTATTCATAGAGAATCCATATCACTAATATTTCACTATCACTAATATGTTACTGTATATTGCTAGTGAAAAGAATACTAATATGTTATGACAATTTATCCATATGTTTACTATTTAATTATTTCACTATCACCAATCATGCCCTATGGATCCAAAGACTGTCTGAGAAGGTACTTAACCCCCTAAATCATACCCCAAGTACTTCCTAAGAAGTCTTGGATCCATAGGGATGTATATAATAGGAAACCCAGCGACTCGAAAATTCAGAACCCCAGCCAGGTGGGAACCTTGCGGCCTGGTGCAGATGGAGGCCATGCGCCTGGGAACGCTGCCCATTGTGGCGCCCACCGGTGGCTTGAAAGACACCGTGGAGGCCCGGCAGATTTTGGGTTGGGGAAATGGTGAGTTCAACGAGAAAATCGTGGTTTACCCGTTAGATTAGCGACCCAAAACTTGGGGTTGAACCACATGTTTTTTTTTCCAAGGGAAGGTGGCTTCCCGACTTCCAGGGACAATTTATTTTTGTACATTATGATTCGAGAACTCTCTGCACAAGGCAGCAAGGTGAGAACCTTTCGACGCCAGTGAAAGTGAAGTGTTCCCAATGAAATTTGATGCGGAACCAACCAACATGGTGATTTGAGGAACAAAACTGGTTGTTCCAAGAAGGGAGTTGGTTTCCCGTGAAATTTGGAATCCAAACATGGAGGGCAGGGCAATTTCCAATGGAAGAATCATTGTTTGGCCCAAGTTTTGTCTATGTAACATTTTGGTCTTCAGCGGAGTAGCCCAGCCAACAATAGGAGTTGAAAAACGGAGTTTTTTCTCAGCGATCCCGAAATTGGTTGCACACGAAATCCAAAGAACCTATCAAGAGAAGGATAGTAAATTGGTTCTTTTCAATTTTCCATCCTGAACATGGGGGTGATGACGATCATTCAACGCAAACGAGCATGTTTTTCAGTGAAGAATTTTGGCTCAACCAAAAACACTCCATGGGTGTTTGGATGGCAAAAACCTTCGGCTGGCTGGTATTTTTTGGCGTTGAGCCATGATTTTTGTTGGTTTAATCAACACTCTTGCACACTTTTGGGGTGTTGCTGTAAACTTTCCCTTCAGCCCCATCTGAAAGAAATCCCGATTTTTCTGGTTAAATGCTCTATTTTTGACGGCAATACTGATGATAGCCATTTTGGGGTGTGGATGTGTGATCTGACCTCTGTATTTCCACAGAGTAGCGTGGCAGGATGGCGTCAACGGTCTCTGGACAGAGAAGGAGATGACCGTGGAGGCAGTCATTGAGGAGGAGCCGAATTCGAGAAGGGCCCAGTTCAAACGTGTTTCCGAGATGGTCATCCATCTGGATTTATAGCCATTATGAATGTCGATTATATATGGGTATGGGTCAAAATTGGATAATTCAATGATTGGATAGTGAATACTAAACACTTACTTTCAACTAGACTAAAATCTGTGGTTTGCCAGGTCTTTAATTTTGAGCCATGTCCATATGATTACTGTATATGGTTATTGGCGTAGCTGCGGTAAACCCAATTTCTTAAGTATCTCTATGACTGGAAACTATCATCCACAAATTGGCGGTTTATTACAATGTTGCTGTATAGGAATCCGAAAGGCGGCAGTCCAGGGTCCCTCAAATTCTTCACATTTTCTGCATTTAGTATTCTGTGCACTGCCAACTTCCAGCAGAAAGATCTGCAATCAGAAATCCGTTTTAAACAAATAACGTTAATAAGCTTAGAAACAGATACTGTGTTTAACTAATGAATTAAAGTTATAACTTTATAATTTTGGCTAGACACATTTAGTGTTACCTTTTCAGTATTTTAACTTATAACCACATAATGTTTGTTTGTCTGGTTTCAACCACTATGGAGTTTCATTTTGTTCATCAACCATAGCATATAGTTTAACCACCAAATCTTCCAAGTCATTAGACTATCAAACAGTATTGAAACAACCAAGGGGTTAGGGTAACCCCCGTATTCTTAACCATAGTTTTGGGAAAGACTCAAATATTGGATGCTCCAAACCCATCAGTTGCGAGATTGTCCAAGAATCAGGTATGGTTGCAGATCCACTGGTTTGGAATGGACTATGATTTTCCCCATTCAAATTGCCAGAATCTGGCGGCAAATCTACCATTTCTGGACGAACCCAAATATCTTTGTATTGATGAACTATATCCCAAAACATACCATTGTTGTATCCGGATCATATCCAAGAATGATGATAAGTATCCCAACATGTCCTATAAATATCCCATAATTTTGATATGTTTTTTCCCACAATTGTGCCACTATGGATGGAGACACCCAAATCATATAAAGTTGCTGATGCATATTCCATTATATCCTCATATTACATCCCAAGTATATTTATATATATATATATACACTATTATAGTCACATACATTATACATAATATCACTTGGTAAACTATGGCGCTAACTTGGGGTGAACAAAACCTCCAACTTGTCCCTTGTGCAAGAATTTCCCCAGAAGTTCACATCATTGTCCCAGAATTGTGTGTAATTGTCCCATTATACATGGTTTCAGACATTATGATGGGACCAAAGATTCTTTGGGAAATCTTTGGGAAATCTTGCACAGATGATGGGACATCATGGTAATTCCCAATTTTCCCAGAAATTCCCATGATTTCCCAAAGATTTCCCGCATTTCCCCAGGGTTATTGTCCCATCCCAGCCATGTCCAGCCCAGTTTTTCAGCGCAGGAGTCGGTCAGCGCCATCTCTCAAGCGCTGAAGCGAGCCAGCAAACTCTTCACTGAAGAACCTGCCAAGGCTTGGGCGGTGGGGCTGCCAACGGCATTTTTTCGCACTGTTGTTCAGTCAAAACATGTTAGAAGCAGCAGGTTTGATGGTAAAATCCACAGATTTCCCGATTTTTTATTTCAGAGCTCTCCTGATGGTTTTTCAACGGTAAAAACCCAACCTTATGTAGGTAAAACCCATACTTTCATTAATTTTCATGGTAAACACTGAGTTCTACCCAGCACTTCATATTGGGAAACCCCACCCGCAGTTGGACGGCAGGTGGTGAAGATGAAGCAGGCCGCCATGGCTGCCGCTGCAGAGTTCACCTGGAGCAATGCAGCGCTGCAGTACGAGCAGATCTTCACGGAGTTGGGCGTGAAGGATGTCTTGAACGGTGCCATGGGGATGGAATGGGACGGGGAGGATGGGATGGGATTGATTTAACCTGCGGACTTTTTTGGCTGAAGCATGAAAGACAATGGAAGTGGACCAGGAAAACGGGTGATTTTACTATCAAACGCAGCGGGCTGCTGGGAAATCTCTGAACTAAATGAAAGTTTCGACATGGGACAATCATTGAGCTAAAGGGGGCATTGTCCTTTGCCATGCTTGATTGCAGGAAGGTAGTTGGTTGATGTCTTGGTTCTTTGGGCATGGGTTAACACCGAGGATACCATATTGTCTTAAAAATATGGACCCAGGCCACTATTTGGCCCATATGATTTCCATGAGTTTCTAGTGGCCCCCCCGCTGGTCCAACGTTCTTTCTGATTCGCCCGGCTGGAGCTGCTCAAAAACCTCCCAGAAGCTCCAAGGTCCCTGGCCGACCTCGCCATACATCCTGAATAAATCATGAGAATCATGCAAATAAGTATAACATGCCATACGTATATATAATTAATCATAATCAGTTCAATCATATAATATATAATATATATATATATATATATATATATAAATTGAATAATTAAATGACGATAACAAACAAATGGCGGAAGCATCAAACCTTGCCTTACACACTGTATGCAGGCTGGGGATTCAATCTGACTTAATCCACAAAGAATCGACGCCGAGTCTGCCAGGCAAGACGGCCACAGTGACACTTGAGACCGACAAACAGGTCTGCTAGCTGAGTCAACGTTGCGGCGGCGGAAGTGAGCGACCTTTGAAATCTCTTAAGAAATGTCGATGTGGGGGTTTCCTAAAATGGAGGTACCCAAAAATGGATGGTGTATAATGGAAAATCCGGATTGAAAATGGATGATTTAGAGGTACCCCCATTTCAGGAAACCTCCATGTGATCAGCAGAATTGAGTCATGAGTCATTCTTTTTGACAAAGATCTCGATGTTTCCGCCAGTTTGATCCCAATCATCTCGAATTTTGGTCGGGCCGCTCGATGTTTTCCATGTCCGAAAGAGCCGCGATGCACGGTGGGGATAGGGCACAATCTTTGATTTCGTTTACATAAATTGTTTGTCAGCGTGCTCGGACCACAAGGTGCTAAAGCATGACTGGAGTCAGGGGAGTTCTCAACTATGTTTTCTACTGTTTTCGTATCTCCTTTTGAACCAGTGGAGGGCAGAAATCTATTGATCCCCTAAGATCTGTTCAGAACCTCCCAGAATTTTTGGTAGTCAGCACCCTGCTGGACTATCACAGGGCGCGCTTTATGAGCGCCAGCCTGGGCAAATTTTGCGGGTTTGTCCGGGCCAATTGTGTAAATCATCTTTCTGATCATTCGAATTTTCAATCAGTTGGAAGGTGCTCCATCCACAAATCCTCAGGCATGTTGTTGGACATTTGTTGGAACCAGAAAGGGAATGAGTTTGAGGAGTTGGATGGAGAACCAGGAGCAAAGCTGGAAGACTCCATCTCCCTGATTTAGCTAGCAGCAAAAGAGGCAGCGATGCACCCATAGACCAATGGTTGTGGGTATGGTTTTGTCCCCTTTTGTTTCACTGAACCCCCCAACCAAACGCCTGAGCAAATTTATCAGAACTGTGAGTGTCATGGACGACAACTTTCGGGTTTCCATTTGCCTGCGCTCCGCTGCCAGTGTCTCTCAAATTTTCATCTAGTAAAAGCCTGCCTAAGAGAAGTAGACTGAAACGATGTCTGCCCCTCAAGCAACCACCCCAGCTGCGGCACCAAGCGTTGTGCCAGTGGCTAAGCCAGCTGAGGTGTCTGCTGCAGCCAAGTCTCGTGATGAGGCGCCAAAGGCTGAGGAGCAGAAGAAGTCCGCTGCCACCACTCAGGGTGGAGCAACTGCGCCTGCTGCCCCAACCAGCAAGGCAGCTACCATGACTGGTGGGTCCGGCGGACAAGGTGTCAACACTCTGAGCCCAGCAAGCGCTGGTGCAGCACCGAAAGCCAAGTCTGCGCCAGTGCCTCCAATGTCTGCGGCTGCTGTGGTGGAGGAAGGCAAGAAACCAGTCACTGCAGCTCAGCGTTTGGCCGGCACCGGCTCCACCCTTGCCAAGGGTGTTGGTGCGAAAGCGGAGCCCCAGGCCAAGCCCAAGGCAAAGGCCAAGATGTCAGCCATTCCCAGCAGACCATTGCCCCAGGAGACTATGGGAAATGCTCCCACCGCCGTCCTGAACATGGTGAGTGGAAAGCCAGTGCCAGCAAGCCAAGTTGGAACCTCTGCCTATGCCACCAGCACGGTCGGCCCTGCGCGGGCATATGCCAAGGCCGCTGCTGGAGCGGTTGCAGGAGAAGTCCCAAAGGCCGGCCCCCCTGCTGTTGCCATGGGCCGTGCCATGGCCGCTGGCCGCCCAGCCATGTCTATGGTGAATGGCAAGCCAGTCACCACCATCACCAAGAAGTACCAGTTGNTTTCTCCAAGACTGGTGGTCTGGGAGAGGCCATGGATGGTCTGCCAATTGCATTGGCTGCTATGGGCCATCGCTGCATGGTCATTTCCCCTCGTTACGATCAGTATGCGGAGGCTTGGGACACTGGCTATTGGGGCTCTGTGACCATGGGTGGCAAGCAGGAATCCGTGCACTTCTTCCACACCTACAAGCAGAAGGTGGACTATGTCTTTGTGGATCACCCCACCTTCCTNGGGCTCTGTGACCATGGGTGGCAAGCAGGAATCCGTGCACTTCTTCCACACCTACAAGCAGAAGGTGGACTATGTCTTTGTGGATCACCCCACCTTCCTGGAGCGCGTGAATGGCCAGACTGGCTCCAAGCTTTACGGCCCCGAGTGGGGCAAGGATTTCGCTGACAACCAGGCTCATGGTTTCAGAGGTCTTGCATCGGTGCCTTTCAAGAATCCAAGACAATCCGGAAATAATCGCAAAGTGTTGTGGATTCCTATCGGATGGATGACCATAGCCCATATACATCCATATCAAGTTTTGACCATGGTGCATGGCCACATGGCATCACATGGCTACATATCCAAAGGTCAGGGGTAAGACGGGTCCCTGCAGGCACGTTTCGCCTACTTCTGCAAAGCCGCCTTGAAGGCGATTCAGGAGCATGGCTATGAAGTGGGCTTGCCTATGGCTGGAGGTTGTTCACGAACATCAGAATTCCAACCTGAAATTGGAAGATGCTGAATTTCAATCTGTAAATCGCATAGTTAAATAAGTATGTCTGACGGTATACCCCCCAAAATGGCAATTTTAATAGGGAAACTGATGATATACTGATGATAAAGCATTGGATTTTGTAGGGTTTCCCCATCATTTTCACACAAAATCATGTGGATTTGCCAGATTTTGAATCTTCCAAGATAGATTTCGGGTGGTGCCATCTATGGCAGCGACTGCATGGTGGTCTGCAACGACTGGCACAGCGCCCTGGTGCCCATGCTGATCCACGCGGAGAAGACCACCACAGGTGCGGTGTCGGATGCGACTGGAGGGGTTGTACCTTTTGGAAGGGTTTATCCATGTTATCCATTATAAATTACAATTTATCTTCCAGTAATTTCCATTATATATACGGTTCTTAATGCTTATAACATGTTCTAACCACAGTATTAATGGTTGCCTACTGGAACATGGCCTACTTAGTTCGATGAGTTTCCCGCTCTATGGCGAGTTCGGGGATCTCCCAGCTACCACGTCGATTCGTGGAGGCTACTTTTGCGAATTTATACTTACCAGTCAAAAAAAAGTGCAGAGTATCCAAGTCTGGTAAATGGGCTTGGAACATCCAACAGCTGCTTTTGTGTGGCTAAAAAATCTGTCAGGCAAGTGGCGTAACACCAAGACCGCCTTCCTGTGCCACAACGCCGTGTTCCAGGGCCGTTTCCAGCGTGAGGAGCGAAGTTTGGTCAGGAGGAATGGCCTCAGCATCCTTGGGTAACCCCCCCCAGGTGTCTACGTCGGTTTTTTTGGCCACTAGTCACTAGTGAGGATATATTAATATATATATATATATATTACACAGTGTACACAGTATATCCTATACTTTGCGGAAAAATCAAGTCTTGCAGGTATCTAAGATTGGCCATGAATCAAGCGAGAAACTCCCGACAATGGTTGGAAGAGGTTTATGTGTTTTGTATTGTTTTGTGTTGTGGCGTTCCCTGGCAAATTGCCGCTTTGAAACCCGAACACCCTCTGAGACAAGCCTTGAACCCACTTCTTGTCACCAGCAGCCCTAAAGGGTCCTACATGATCCTGTACACAGGTCAACATTCAATACTTGGGATAGCAAATCTTGGCCAGTTCATCGACCATAGTAATCCAACATAACCCAACCAATTCTGAGAACCCAATTGTGGACCGGAGAACCCATGCCTCGCAGATGTTGCGGTTTTCTCAGGAGGGACTCGCAGGCATCTTTGGCGTCCCTGAGCGTTACATTGACAGCATCACCTTCAAGACACGCGGGGGCAGCGGTGATGCCTTGATGGGCGTGGGTTATAACGGTCGGTCATCCTTGTGGATGATTTAAATTTGTCTGTTGTATATGATAGATATAATCGATTGTGTATTCCTTAATAGGAAGATAGGCATGAACTACTGAACATGAGAAACAAATATGATGATGTTGTAAGTGTCATGAGCAACAATACTGTCCAGCACAGTTCTGAGATGTTGGAATCATATCTACGGTGTAGATCCACACCGAGGGTCAGTCCAGAAGCCAATGTTTTGTTCAATCTTTGAATATCATTCTCCACCTGTTGGACATAGGTTCCCAGTCCCGGAATTGACGGCTCCTTCTTTCTCGGAACTACACCTCGGAGATCCGCAACATTGAAAAGCTATAACAGCCAAAGCGGGTCTATATATTTGCTTTCTGGACTCATCACAAATTGCAAAGAAGCTGCGTTTTGTGAGATTGTAGATTAGAAAAGGCACAGCCACCAGCCTTGTAGAATCGTCACTAGTGTTACATGTGTTGTCCCGCAGCGACAGTTGACTGTCCAATGGGATGTTTGCTCAAGATGGCCCAATAAAGACACATACCCCAATGGATTCCCCCCAATGGATCCAATGATAGAGTACTGTAACTGATTGGAAAATAACAATAATTTTTAGCAACTCCCGGCGAAACCAGGATGCCTCTGCGCATTGGCAAGTACAACGAGAAGGTGCGCGAAGGAATCCCAGTGGTGGCAAGGAAGCTTTGTGATCTTTGTGGTGCACCATTAAAAAAAACGGGAGGATATGGGAGAATCCTTGTTGGGGTATGTACTCAGTGTGGTAAACCCAAGCATCAACAATCCAGCAACTGTTTTTTTTTGGTCGTCCGAGTTGACCGTACTCGTTCAGAAAGGAAGGCAAATGAAACCCACAGCCTCAAAAATCTTGGATTAATCCGTGGTAGTTCATTTTATTTTGACAAGTATCATTTTGCCAGGAAACCTATATCCTTCGGTCACCCAAGATGGCAGCCGGAGAATTGTTTTCCTTTTTTACAAGGATAGTAAAATAGTCAGTCATCTGCAACTGGTGAATCTTTCATTGCTGCGAAGTGGGGCCCCAGTTACAATTTGATTTATAACCCCATCTAATCCTAGTTATAATTACCAGAAAAGTTACCACAATCTCAAGTTATTGTAGTTATTTATGTTCACCAGCTTAGCTATGTGGGGGCCCCACCTTGTATAAATAACTATAAATATATATATATATATGTATATATATATATATGTATATATGAATCACTTTCAGCTTTCAGCAGCCAATTTTTTTTCTCCGGTGTCTTAAAGGCATCCCTTCTTGAACTTCGACAATTTTGGGTGAAACCGTCCTGACGAAAATGTGGCCACCCTGACGAAACCATCAAGTCCTCCGGCCAGGTTGAATCCGATTGTTCATTCGAAAATCAATACCTAGCTTTGTCTAATCACGTCACGTGCTCCAAGTAACACCTTTATTCTTGCTGCTTAAGAATAATGATGTTTCATTGTGCGCTGTTTTGGTTGGTTGCTATCCCCATGCGTTGTTAGTGAATTTTGGTTAATAAACATCGTAATGTTTTGGTCGAAAAAAATCCTGTTTTGATGGATTAATCATGGTTCATCAGTTTATGTTTGTTTAGCCAGTACCCTTAAATATCTCCAAATTTGATCATATTTTTAGGTCAATAAACCAAAAGGTTTCAATGATATACTTCTTGGTATCCCCATTTCTGTTGGCAGAAACCCCATTTTGTTGGTTGACATCCCGATACAAGTATGTGTAATGGCTATTGTCCTAGTTACACCGTTATACCCATTTCTTCTCGGTCAATCTTCCCGTTCTTGGTTGGTAACATCGGGAATTTTGATTGTTTAAAGCCCATGTTTGCTTTCAAATTCCCGTTGTTGTTGGTTCGCGATGGTTGTTCTCCCCTTTTTTTGGGTCAGTGATGGCAAATATAGGTTTGTTAGTGAAATCATGTTCACAAAGTCTTTTTGTTAGAGCACTGTTTGATTCCAGCTGGTAGCAGCAACTGGGATACTGTATGGGCCATGGAGTCTGCGTTGTTAGACCAAACAAAGGAACCATGCAGGGTGGTATAGTGTTTCCAGTAGCTCCAAGCCAAAAAAGCTGAGCGCTGGCTACGTTTGCAAAAAAAAGATGCGACTACAACCTTCGTCGCGCATGTTTGAAGTATTTTGGGAAAATTGAACTTTAGTGCCCACTGCGATCTGGAGCTCGCGGTTGAAGCCCGGCAGTGCCCACTGGGATCTGGCAGTCGCTACTGAAGTCCGGCAGTGCCCGCTGGGATCTGGCGCTGGCAGATGAAGTCCGGCAGTGCGTACTGCGATCTGGAGCTGGCAGATGATGTCCGGCAGTGCCCACTGCGATCTGGCGCTGGCAGATGAAGTCCCGCAGCGCCCACTGCGATCTGGAGCTGGCAGATGAAGTCCGGCACACTGCGATCTGGAGCTGGCAGATGAAGTCCGGCCGTGCCCACTGCGATCTGGAGCTGGCGAGGAGGCGGCGGTGGCGGCTGCGGGAGCGGCGGTGGGAGCGGGCGATGGACTCTGATAAAATCTAGTGACCCTCACCTGGCAGGTGGGGAAAAAACATCACCTATAAGCCTATAAGGTTGATTGACTGCCAGAAAGAATGCCAGATAGAATGCCAGAAAGAATGCCAGATAGAATGCCAGAAAGACTGCCAGATAGATGCCAGAAAGAATGCCAGATAGAATGCCAGAAAGAATGCCAGACAGAATGCCAGAGAGAATGCCAGATAGAATGTCAGAAAGAATGCCAGATAGAATGCCAGATAGAATGCCAGATAGAATGCCAGATAGAATGCCAGATAGAATGCCAGATAGAATGCCAGATAGAATGCCAGATAGAATGCCAGATAGAATGTCAGATAGAATGCCAGAAAGAATGCCAAAAAGAATGTCAGATAGAATGTCAGAACATTTGTCAGATAGAACGTCAGAGCATATGTCAGAGAAAATGTCAGATAGAATGCCAAGAGGAAGAGGAGGAGAGGACAACTCTGATGAAATCTAGAGACCGAAGGTCTCTNGCATATGTCAGAGAAAATGTCAGATAGAATGCCAAGAGGAAGAGGAGGAGAGGACAACTCTGATGAAATCTAGAGACCGAAGGTCTCTAGATTTCATCACTGTTGTCCTCTCCTCCTCTTCCCTGCCAGAAAGTTTTGCCAGAAAGAATTCAAAATCTGTATCAGACTCATGGTGGGGATCACTCGAAGCCAAGTAATTTCATAGGCATTCTTTTTTTTGGTGTGCGTCCCTGCAGGTTTCACTAGATGCAGAACATCAAGATGTTCTAGCAGTATTTGAACGTGGGCTGGAACATCAAGACACTTTCACGAAAAAACAATACCAGCTTTCCGTGCGCCTGTCTACGTGGAGAGCCTTGTATAGCGACCAATTTGGAATCTCAGCGTATTTGACGCATTTGCGCTGGCACATTCCGTTTGATCCGAACAAGGTGCTCTGGAGACTCCACATCGGCGGCTGCCCGATAGCGTTTTCTTCGATGAAACTCTACACGAGTTTCTGCATCTTGCTCGCTCTTGTTTGGTTGTTTGTTTTGCCAAGTCCCTGAAGCCTGTCAAATACTAAATGCTAATGACCTATAAGTAGACCCGTGAAGGGAATCGGCCAATGAAGGAAAAGCGCTGAACGAGCATGTTGCCAGCAAAATCGGCATGCAGATGCGCCAGAAGATCAAAGGATGGTGGTTGGTGTTCAATGGAACCTCTACCTCAATAAAGTCGGACGTGCCAGAAAAGGCCGGTCGGGGGTTCGATGAGCATGTCGTGAACATGTCCGACGTGGATGTGGCCATCGTCTTTGATTTCAACGCATGTTGTGACGGTGAGGCGAAAAAGACGCAAGTGGCTGAGGTCTTCAATGGGCAACCGTCCAAGAGTCCATTTGCTGAAGTCCAGTACGCCGTGGCTCAGGTTCGCAGCCAATTCGGCTTGAAAAACTTCCTCAAAACTTGGGGGAAGATGATTGCCTTTCCCGCGTCCTTTGGTGAAAAGCAAACGCGTTTCTCAGCTGTGGCATGGAAGTTCTTGATTTGTGATCCCTATATAAAGCATGGCAATGTCTTATTTCTTGTGTTTTCTTTTACATTTTTTCAAGTATGACAACCAAGGTACCATCAATGTGACAGTGGCCTATGATCTTTCGACGCACGCAAACCCTCTGACAAAGCAGTTTCCCTATGAAGCACGCTGGAACGCGCCTTCGATGTCTATAGCTTGAGGAAATGTTGACAGTTTCCATGAACGAATTCAATAGATTATTGTAGATGTATTGATAGATAGATAGATAGATCAGACAGACAGACAGACAGACAGACAGACAGACAGACAGACAGACAGACAGACAGACAGACAGACAGACAGACAGACAGACAGACAGACAGACAGACAGACAGACAGACAGATAGATAGATAGATAGATAGATAGATATAGACAGATATAGATAGATATAGATAGATAGATAAATAGATAGATAGATAGATAGATAGATAAATAGATAGATATAGATAGATAGATAGATAGATAGATAGATAGAGATAGATAGATAGAGAGATAGATAGATAGATAGATAGAGATAGATAGATAGATAGATAGATAAATAGATAGATAGATAGATAGATAGATAGAGATAGATAGATAGAGATAGATAGATAGATAGATAGATAGATAGATAGAGATAGATAGATAGAGATAGATACAGATAGATCGATAGATAGATAGATAGATAGTTAGATAGATAGATAGATAAATAGGTAGATATAGATAGATAGATAGATAGATAGATAGATAGATAGATAGAGATAGATAGATAGAGAGATAGATAGATAGATAGATAGATAGAGATAGATAGATAGATAGATAGATAGATAGGTAGATAGATAGATAGAGATAGATAGATAGATAGATAGATAGATAGATAGATAGATAGATAGAGATAGATAGATAGATAGATAGATAGATAGATAGATAGATAGATAGATAAACAGGTAGAAAGACAGAAAGAACACTAGATAGATAGACATATACAAGTGCTTTTTGCTGTATCCAGGGGTCGTTTCATTGCATTTGGGTCCCACATGTCGAATCAATTGTGTTTGCTCACCATGACTTGCCCGGCTGCTATTTGATCTGCAAGTAGGTATTATGCAAAGCAATTATGCAAACACATTCTGCAAGTAGATATTATATAAACCTATTATGCAAAGATATTGTGCAAACCCATTGTGAAAACCCATTATGCAAACATATTCTGCTAGTATAGATATTATATGCAAATCTATTATGCAAACATATTCTGCGAGAAACACTAGTGGCGCAGATTGTCACCGAGACATTCTGCGTCGTGGATTCTTATTAAAAACTGACTCTTCCTGAAGGGTGACCTGTAGGGTCTAGAGGTCGTCCTTGAAGATATTCTGCAGCTCAACTGGGCACGGACTTAATCTGGCAGAACGTTTGAATTTGAATGAAAAACATTAAACTTTGAAGTAATTCATGGCTCACAGATATTCTGCACATATTCTGCGAATACTTGCAGAGTATCAATGTAACGATGTGGAGTGCGCAGAAAATCCCCAAAGGTGACCTCTAGGGTCTAGAGGTCGTCTTTTAGTGGCTCTTGGTTTTAAATCAAAATACGTGACGCAGAATGTCTCTGAGAGTAACCTACTCTAGGGTCCAGAGGTGTTCCCCGCAAAATATCTAAAAGGTGACCTCTAGGGTCTAGAGGTCGTCTTCGCAAAATATCTGAAGGGCTCTATGGTCTCGTAGGGTCTAGAGGTGGTCCCCGCAAAACAAGCAGGTCCGTGGGCTGTGTTTCTATTTTGTTATTGCCATGCAAGCACTGGATCAGTGTTGCCTGGAGTTTACAAACCCCATCAAGATCCAAAGGCCGTATGATTTGATTGACCAATATGCTGGATTTCGGGAACTTAGGACTACCTTAAATGCTGGCCGTCGCCCTATTCCTAAACCAGCAAAAAGAAGCAAGCAGATCCGGCTTGGTGTGGACCATATGGAGATCAAAGAGTGCAACAACTGGACTGGAGAGAAGCTGAACCAAATTCCTGAGAAAAAGGGTTGCTTGGCGGGGCATGCCCTCAATATTGTATCATCAAGGTTGACTATGAGGTTCGAAAGCTATCTGGACCATATGGCTGGCAAAGTGAAGGTCCAGCCATGCCATGTACAGTACATTTTGGTGACCTGCAGCCATGTCAGCCGCATGTTACCCAATTTTGGGCATGACCTGCTTCACTCTCTGGCCGACTCTAGCCATTTTGCTTCGCAGCAATCTCGGTGTGGTGTCGACTTTGGGTAAGTCGCATCTTGCTGCATCATGGGTGCAGCCATGAAATGGATGGCCAAAAAGACTGCAGAGAGCAACTTGGACCTTGATTGCACAGGTGCGTTTCTCTATACATCAGGATGATTAAGGACGGCCAAACCCATACAGACAGGGATAGTTGCCAACCAGTTCAATGGGATTGCGAAGGTTCTGCAGGTTTTCACCCACGCCCATATGAGCTACGTAGTTTTTGACCCCGTAACTATTTAGGTGGTGGCGTAGGCTTGGTGCAGGCCCGTGGCGTATGTAATTGTTGTTTGAGTTGCGCAGGCATAAATTTTGGCTATTTTCGGAGACGCAGGCTCAATAATTTGAAATCATGAAACTTAGGATCCGTAATGTTTGCTGCTGCCACCCAGCTCCAGCTGCTGCCTACTGAAGGGTCCCACAGAAATCATTCAGAGAAAAGCCAATCTGAAGAGCACAGGCAATCACCAGACACAAGAGGCTCATGCGGATGCATGGCAGCCAGCCACCGCAAGCAATCCAAGCCAGTAGCCCGTATGATCCCCCATCCTTCCACATCATCCTCACCATCCTCAAGTGATTCGTACCTTGCCGGTCAAACCTCAACAAGAGGATCTACTCAGTGCATGCCTTTGGACAACTCAGACGCATGCGCAATGCGACCGGCAACCTCCTGTACACCAAAGCAGCTAGGATTGAAAGATGGCGAGAATATTTTAACGAATTACCCAACGTTCCTACTACTGCCTCTATTGATCACCTAGCGGTGTTAGCTAGACTTCCAGCCCATGCCCCCTTGGCGCAGCCTCCTCAGTTTGTTGAAACCTTGGCTGCAGTTAAACGTATGAAACATCGAAAGGCTCCATCCAGGACCCGACGGTCTGAATGCAGAATTGCTTCATGTGTTTGACCTTCCCAACTTACGCGTATTCCATGATCATATCCTCCGAGTCTGGACTAGAGTCATTCCAATGCCAGATGAATGGAGAGTCTTCATTTCGTTTGAGCAGATTCCAGCAGTAGGGGCCTATTGGCCAGCAAACAAAATACATGGATGTTTAGGATTGAACATGACTAAAAGCTTCTACTTTCATTTGGGTCGAGGACCAGATATGGGACTTCTAAAATCCGCGTATTGAAAAATGGGACGAGAGTTGGCGGACTTTAGCTTGGTAGATGATACAGCTGATGCTTAGATACAGGTGCAGCTAGCTGAATATCCAGAAATCTGTTGCAAAAATGTCAAGCGAACCTGTCCCAAGTATGCAGTACCCAAGGCCGGTGAAATTGACTGAGATTGCCTGTCCTCTGTGCCCTGCTCCTCTTCAAAATCTGATGATGAGAGCCGTGCCCGCCCCACTGAATAAGTATATTATACTTGGATTCCACATCCTTGTCATATCACCTGGTAAAAATCCCAATGCAATGTTGGTTGGGCAAGTCTCAAATTTTAGCCGTACAGTGATGATAAATAACCAAAATTATCAGAGTTTGATAAAACTATGGTAAACACCCGCCAAGTAAATAACCACTATTGATGGTGGTTCAACCCTGGATCATGAGAAAGCTAGAAAAGATCTGAACATTAGACATCAATTTAAGTTGTTTTTTTGCTGGTCAAAGCCTGATATTTTTTTGGTTAGTGATAGTTATTGTCACCATAGTTGTTCTTAGGTGATGGTTCACATGTGCTGCTCATTTTTTGCTGCTGAAATCAAGTCAAATCCCAATTTTCATTGTTCAACAACTGCATTTTTTCGATGGGCACACCGCAAGTTTGCACGCAGCTCAAGCTCCTGCCTATTCAGCCTGTTTCAAATTCATGGCGAACACCATGTTCCCGGCTGAGGTGTGCCGGCTGATTTCGTAATACGCCCCGGTCGGCCAAGAGCTGGCGGTTGCCAACTCGGCCTTCCGGTCGATCGCGCTCATGCGCGTCGTCGCACGGGACCGCCTCCTGCAGTGTGCAGGGATTTGGCGAGTCGACGGTGGTGCTGAAGTGCGTTCGCGCACTTGGGGACGGCAGGGCCATATGATGCCATACCTGCCGCTTCGCATCCTCCGGGCTTTGACACCCGAAAGCGGGGCCCGAGTGTTGCTCACCAGGGACGTGGACGATGAGTTGGGCATGACATGGCAGAACCATAAAAACCATAGGTTCTAGTCAACCAAGTGGTTCAACATTAGATATTGTTGTTGGCTAGTGATGCATTTAAAATGGCCGAGGTTAGCGGTTATTAGCACCACATGTATTGGTTAAATAGTGATGTTCAAATATATTTCTTCTGTTGTTCCTTAAATCAAACCAAATCCCATTTCTTGTTGACAAAAACGTTTCTGAATTGGTCAACTCATTTTTCTTTGAAAGCCTCCGCCGGCCAGATCACCTGCGTGAACACCATGGCTGCGGGCCTGCGCTACTGCGACCGGGCTTTGACGGTGTCGCCATCCTACGCGGTGGAGTGCTGCACAGATCCGGAGAAGGGTGGCTTGGTTTTTTTAAAAAGATCTTCCCCCTTTGAGGGTCAAGAAAGAACTAGCTTAAATATGCGAATAAAATATCCCGTGATAATATATATACATATATTTATTGTACAATAATTCAATAGGGATCTTGGGGATCTTGTAATATTTAGAAACTGGGATACAAGGGACATTTATAATTTGATATTATACATAGTTATTATAGATCCCACTATACTATATATATATATATAAATACATTGCCAGGTCGAGATTGCCACACATATTGTTAGTATCCCTAGATTCTATTTGTGGAGGGTGTGGTGTGTTCGGGATTACGATGCGGACTCTCGGGGTGGGAGCTTTGTGTCATGTGAAGTCTCTCAAGTGTGGAGAAACATGGATGCACGCCCTATTTAACACCAATCCTACTTGTTCAAATTAATAAGGGGGTCCATACAGATTTTATATCCCAACCGTAAGGTGGTTCTCAAGCACTTGGAGGATTCTCCCACGGATCGAAAGTTTTCCAAGCCCTGCTCAACAGTCGTTTTCAGCATGCTGAATCCCATCCCCTGAAAAACACCCCCTTTCGATGGTCCCAAAGATGTGTAAGACCCCCGGCATACACCATGGTTTCTAGGGCTTGTTTAATATTAGGAGGATGGGATTATGGTTGTTTGTTGAGGCATGATACTCCCATTGATATTTCTCAGGGGTCATTCTCGCGATGACAGAAATCCCCCGAAAAAATAGCCATGATTCAGGTGTGCCTACACCCAAATGGCCATTGAGCAATGGTGAACATGGTGATAGTCCATTAAATTTGTTGACTCGCACACTCGTGTTCCTTCCCTTGGCTTCCCCCCCTACGGGGTTCCCTGTTTTCAGACAACGTGGCTTGCTGAAAAATCCTCATCTCTGCATGATTTTCCCAGGGAATTCCAATTGCCAGCCATTTTTGATGACACCGGAAGGTAAGGGATTTACACCATGCTAACACCAACCAAATGCTGAGGTGTTGAGTTGGAATCTCTTTTCACCTTGGGCAAGTGCACAGGTCCGTTTTTGTGTGTGTGGATCTGGGAGATGGGGCCTCCTTAAAATGTGGATGGGCATCACTCTGTCTTTTTTGATTTGCAACCCCAAGGAAAAGTTGGAAAGCTGCAACATTATGAGGTAGATATCATTTATAACATGCTGGAACCGCCTTTTTGCATCTTTTGGCGGAGTCAATGTTTAGTGGAAACTCATCTTCCAAGCTCCTGGCAGGATCGGAATGTGTGAAAACTGCCAGGGCATCCGATCACGCGCCAGGCATTTTGAATGGCGTCAAGGAGGGCGTCTCTCCCAGCGACAAGTCCGTGGCCTCAGCGGGATAATCATGGGAAAATGCTGGGAAAATTGGGATCCCAAGCGGGATGAATTGGATGATTTTACTAATGGTTCTGTACCATGAAATAATGATATTGTATGGTATTTGGGCCTGATTTGCCTTATCTTTTCAATGAACTGCGGACTTCACAAAATGTCGTCTCATCAGATTTTTCACCAAACAGCTTGTCTGTTGGGGTTCTAGTGGGCTTTCGAGAATTGGATCCTGTCACGAGATGATTTTGACCTTGTCTCCCACCTTGTCTCCCACCTTGTCTTCTCCCACCTTGTCTCCCACTCTGTCTTCCACTCTGCCTCCTAGTGCTCTGTGAGATCTTGTCACGACATGGATGCGGCCTTGTCTCCCACCTTGTCTCCCACTTTGTCTCCCACCTTGTCTCCCACTTNCTCCCACCTTGTCTCCCACTTTGTCTCCCACTCTGTCTCCTAGTGCTCTGTGAGATCGTGTCACGACATGGATGCGGCCTTGTCTCCCACTGTGTCTCCTAGTGCTCTGTGAGATCTTGTCACGACATGGATGCGGCCTTGTCTCCCACCTTGTCTCCCACTTTGTCTCCCACCTTGTCTCCCACT
>BGPT01003150.1:6472-17950 GCA_003297045.1 Symbiodinium sp. clade C Y103 | reverse complement strand
ACATCGTATTTACTCTGTTTGAATTCATACTCTTTCATTTTAGCTGGTTTTATAAATGGTATGTTACTCATATTATTATTTAAATGTTTTAGAAAATAACATGTAATATTAATTGTTAATGGAACTTTGTAGCACAGCACAGGAACAAAAGAGCATTAACCCTCACAAGTAGCTAATTAGTTTGAAATGACAGTCGCCCCTTGAAGACTTGTAAGCAATAGAAGATGTCCTGTTTTTTGCATGTGCATGTTCAATCCAACGTATCGCAGTGTTGAATAGCATATAATTAGATTGTAAAACTATCTAATTATAGATAATGAGTGAATTTGATACATACATAAAAACCATCAATNAAAAACATGAACTGTAAAGAAAAAACACATTAAAATAAATATCTAAATATTTAAATAAATAATTAAAAAATGTATAGTAATTTATATGGTTGAAATCACCGATGATAAAACCGAGAAGGATGAGAAACTTACAAAAATACTTTCAAAAGTAAATATGATAACAAAAATGATGAAAACTATTCATGATGACGTTGATGAAATCAAGCAAAAAATGATGGTGAAACCTGAAAATGAAAACAAAGAGAAAGAGAAAGTTGAAAAAGCCTTTGAAGCAAAGGGCATCGGACGTCCTGCTGGAAATTTTGACACCAAACAAAAACAGTATCTGGACATGTTGAACAAAGGTAAAATCAAACAACCAAAAGACAGCACATTAGAATTCTACAAGATTGCCAAAGATAAAGAGGGTAAATACTATCTTTGGCCTGACGAAAAATGAAAAAAAAACAGCAAGTCATCAACAACATCATCATCATCTTCATTCTGAACCCCTCCCTCATCATGAATTAGGGGCATGTGCTCTTCTTGCTTATATATTTATATATGCACATAATATACATATAACATTTATACATGCATCCGCCTCGGCACTCAGGAGCGGAAGCCCAGAAGACGAGGGGCGGAACCGACGACGTGGGGTGTGAGATGGTGGTAATGATTTTTAGGGGTTAGATAGATAAATAGATATATAGGATAAGATAGATAGATAAATAGATAGATATACTGTGTAAAGCGGGACGCGTAAGACGACGACACTTTTTTTGGACAAGCTCACCATCCAAAGATGGTGCAACTGACATGTTTGAAATATGTTGTCAAGCATTCAGCAGTGCTTCAAAGCTTGAACTTTTGCTCATATTGATTTCAGCCAGAGCTTGAAGAATGCAAATTGACACGGCAGATGACAAGTGAAAACTCAACTGTTGTTTTTTGGTAGAGGCATTTTTGCCCAAAACTTTTTTACGCGCCCTTCCTCATCTCTGTTTGAAGCCATGATTGTCACTGTGAATATGAACTTCATCACCAGTGCCACTTTCAAGATGGACAAGCTTGATAGCATTGGAGACGTCAAGCATTTCTTGAATGAAGTGTCATCCGTTCCAATCGCAAACATCACTCTCAAAAGAGCTCAAAGGAGGATTTTGCCACGGTGGAGAAAATCCGTTTTGCCCAAGACGAATGCCGTCACAACAACATTGAAAGCATTGACTTCAAGGATGGCGTCGTTGTGACAATGGCTGGTGCTTTCATCACATCACACGGGCTTCACATGCAAAAGTCAGATGATGAGGATGAACCTTCTTCATCAGCACCAGCACCAAATGAGCCTTCGTCATCGGCAACACCAGTTGTTGAAGAGAGCTTTGAGATTTCTCAATTGAGGCTTCGGATTGATGGGATGAGCATTGAGGAACTCAACGCCGTGATCTCCGACCGTGAGCATCAGCTCAAAATCAAGAAGCAGTTGTCACTGCGCAAGAAGGAGAAGAAGGGTGAGGACATCACCATCAACTTGCTTCAACCCTCGGGTCGTGCCATTCCACACGTGGTGAAGCCCAAGAACACCATTTTGCAGGTGAAGCGTTCCATAGTGGAAGCCTTGAACATGGACAAGCCAGAGACCATCCGACTAATCCATGGTATGGATGAGATGCGCAACACCAAGACCATTGCGGGTTATGGCATTGATGATGGCGACATGGTGACGATTGTGATGGCTCTTGCTGGTGGTGCTAAACGTGGTGTAGTTCAGCAGAACTTCTTGAAGCAGGCGAAGCGCATGCAGGCTACCAATCTCATTCAGCAGACCCAGAACACGACAGATGAAGCAGTTGGACGGTGCAATCACGTGTCCAATCAGCTGATGACATTGGCTGACACAGATGCTCGTGGTGCTATGCGCGCCTTGCTCATCAACAATGTTGATGGCAAATTGAATGCTTGCATTGAAGTCTTGAAGACCACCCACAACAAGGACAGTCGCTTGGAACAGTGCGCTGACATCCTCTTTGAGCAGATTACCAAGCCAGTCAGAAACCACATCAGCGAGCTGAACGGAGCGATTGAGACCACCCACTGCGTTTTCCAGTTGCTAGGCTCTAATTGGGGAACTTTGTCACCAAAAACCCCAGCTTGGGGAACTTTGTTGGGGAACTTTGTCACTAGACACCCCAGCTTGGGGAACTTTGTTGGGGAACTCTTCCATAAACTTCCCCAACTCGGGGTTGTCACACCAAATCATTGAGGATGATGATGAGCGATGCGTTTTGCCCCAATGGCAAATGGGATTGGAAAGGCTTTGAGGCTCTGATTGAAGACGTGAAGGGTCAGCGTGTGCAACCTGCCCAGCCTGTCAATATGACAGTTGGCTGAAAACCAGTCAAACATTTTGCTACCAATGGCATTCTTTTTTGGCACAGTTAGATGTAAGCCCTTGGTGAAATCCGATACTCTCACGAAGTTTCGCAGTTGAAAAATTCTCCATTCTGTGTCCTCTCTTCTTGTGAGTTGAACCGTTCTTGCACTTTGCAGTGTTGTGTGTCCATCGTTTCGGATTTGAAGCTCTGTGATGTTCAGATGTCTCATTTGAGCTTTGCTTTAAACTGAACCGACAGTCATTGAGAACCATTGACATTGTGAAATGTTTGTAGCCATTTTTGCCCAATCTCAAAAAGGAAACGTCACTCAATACGTGTCAGCTATGCCAGTCAAAGATTTCAGAGATGGCAAGGGCGGTGGCTACAATTGGCACTCCAAGAACAAGTATGCTCGGGCAATGGAAAGGATGAAGTCAAGACACACCACAAGGCGATTTTATCACCCTATGGAGAAGAGCATTGAGATTGGTCAGAGGCTTGGCAGACGCACTGAACATCCACCACCTTCCTTGGATTGGTCGCGTGTTGTTGCGCAGGGAGGAATTGTTTATTTTGATGGCTCCCCTGTGTCTTTTGACACATACCGTTTTGTTGGTCGTTACGACGGCTTGAAGTGAAAACTTCAACAACCCCTCTTTTGATGGTAAGCCAAATGTGCTACGCCAATAAACCAAGCACAGTCCGCGACGGGTCAAAAATCAGGCTTTCTTATTTGCAGTTGCCAGTCAATGCCACCACTCATTATCACCCCCTTTTTCAATCTCATTTTCAGCCACTTCGCACCATGGCAGGTATTTATCCTATGAGTTGCGGAAACTCAAAAAGGGCGGNGGCGGAGGGAGGAAAGTAGAAAAGACCCACTTATAGAATTTATGACGTGATTTTATGACAAGACTTTTTGGGGTAGATGGTTGTGAGAATTTTGATGTTTATGTCTTGGTCTAACTCATACCCTAAAATTTAAATTTTAAGGTATGAGAAATTTTGTGAATAATGTTTCATGTATAAAAAGGTTTTAGAGAAATGTTTGTATAATATTATGATGAATATTTCTTTGATGAATGTTTTGATGAAAAATATGATGAATTTTATGAAAATGANTGTATAAAAAGGTTTTAGAGAAATGTTTGTATAATATTATGATGAATATTTCTTTGATGAATGTTTTGATGAAAAATATGATGAATTTTATGAAAATGAATGAGGGACACCTTGCCTTTAATATGAATTGTATGTTTGATGTGATGTTGATGGTTGTGATGAAATGTTATGAAATGAATGAGGGGGGTAAGATTTGTATGATGAATGTGATGTTGATGACTGTGATGAAATGTTATGTGAAAAATGTGATGTTGTTGGTTGTGATGAAATGTTATGAAATGGTTGAGGGTCGTAGGATGGAAAAGGGGCAAGGTGTACCCTAACTNGAAATGTTATGTGAAAAATGTGATGTTGTTGGTTGTGATGAAATGTTATGAAATGGTTGAGGGTCGTAGGATGGAAAAGGGGCAAGGTGTACCCTAACTGATATGCTAGGGTCACAGCTACCTGCGCAACCTGCGTGCGCGCACAAACATGGCCTTGGTGAGTGTGTCCCAATGCTGTAGACTCTTCCTGGCTTCTGACGTTCATCCCGCGGCAACGGTGTAGGCACTTGGCAAAAAACGCATCGAGTGAGCCCCATTCGGCCGCAATGGCTTGGGTCTTCTCATATGCTTCTCACAAAAAATCTCCCCCATATGGGTTTGTCTGGAAATATGGTACCCTTTCTTTTGCCTGTCAAAAGGGCCATTTGGCAGGTAAATCCCTGATTTTCAGACACAAGCACATCCGTATCATCCATGATTCATTGGTTCAATATGGTAAAATCCCCATATTTGATAGTTTCATCTAGTTTCCATCCTATGTCTTGTGGTTACCCTCTGGTAAACTAACATAACTATACATAACTCTGTATCCAATAAAAATTGTGATTTTCCAGACTTATGTTAGTTTACTGGAGGGTAACGTCCCTTTTTTTAAAGGTTCATCCCAGCGTTTTATCCAAGAGACCCGTCTTCAAAGACCTTGGCCCAGTTGGGGATCAACCCATTGGACTCGCACTGCGTGGCGTCGAACATCTTGTAGCTTGTGGTGATCAATCCTTTGATCGCGGGTCGTGGCAACGGAAAAGCCGGATCATTCAAGGATCATATGATGAGTATACCTCCGCCAACCCATATGATTTTGGAATATCCAGACAGCACCAATGGCCATGTAACATGTTGATGATGTAAGAATTTGCTATCAAAAGGGCCCATGTACATTGCTTAGTGTTATGTAAGAGTTTGCAAACTGGAAGCCGTGGCCCATGTAGTTCCATGATTTACCTGTGAACGATTTTGATTTTTCATGTGCGTAAAGATCTTAAAGTACCAGAAGGTACACCATTTTCAACGTTTGCATTTTTTTTGGGGATCAACATTGATCAATATCTTTTGTGAAATAAGATCAGGTGTTGGATGAAGGCAGAAGGAACGCGTGGGATACCAAAGAAACCGCAAC
This sequence comes from Symbiodinium sp. clade C Y103, assembly GCA_003297045.1. Classification (NCBI taxonomy): domain Eukaryota; class Dinophyceae; order Suessiales; family Symbiodiniaceae; genus Cladocopium; species Cladocopium sp. clade C. The sequence continues at coordinate 12,675 of BGPT01003150.1, read as the reverse complement.
ATGGCCATGTTGGTTACTGGAACCGAACTGAAGCAGTGGAATTCTGCAACGATTTTTCAAAATAAATAGTCACAGTCCGAACATCGATGGGGTACAGTACTGAAAGGAGTCACAGTTGTTTGGAGGTTTCCTAAAATACGGGGGATTATTCCCAAATCATCCAGAATTAGACCGTTTTAGTATTGAAACCCATTCGCGGCCTCTGAGCGCAGCGATTCAATCCATACCTCTATTTGAGTCATGAAGGGGTCGGGTTTTAGGCTCTGGGTCTGTCTACATAAAAAAAGCCAGCAAGCCAGCCGCAAACGTGAAATCATAGAGATTGAATTTCATTAAAGTATTGAATTTGCATATCCCGGATCTAATGGCAATCCTCCGACCTTGAAAGAAGCAGAAGTTATGGGGTCAACCTGGACTGGTGGGCATTTGCCCAGGCCTACAAGAGGACGCAGCAGAAGATGAACGTCAGTGAGCACCAACTAGGCGTTCGACAACGTCTGGCGCAAGTAAGTCAGGCCATCCATCTCTGGTAGAGTCTGCAGCTCTTTTATCAATTGTTGGACATCGGTGACATCTAGGGACATCTGCCGCAAACTGCTGGTGGATGCGCCCAGCAAAATGCTGTGCAGGAAACCAGCTGATTCATCTGGAGTGAAGACATCACATTTTGGGGATCTCAAATTTTAAGAACCCCCCTTTGTTTCTGAAGTCTTAAGTCAAAACCATTCTGAACCACCCAATTTTCGGCCGCGGTCAGGGTCAACGTGGGAGAATGCACAAATTCCAGTAGAACATGGAGGTAAAAACCATATAACGCCCACTTCCAGTGATCCCAATCACTTCAATATATGCAATATATCATAATATGTTTGACTCCACACATACTTTTGCAGCTTTTGTTTGTGTTTGCACTTCTATCCACTCGTGTTGTCCTGAAGAAAACTTCCCTTGGGCACCGATGAAATCCGATGCAACCGAAGGATCTGTCCCAGTCAGATGCAAACTGATCACCTTCTGATCCCGACGTGCCGTACTTCGCATCGTGTGACTTCCTCAGTAGATGTGGTGAGTAAGAGGGAAATTCATCCCACTATATGACTAGGACATGTTCGCCCGGGTGAATGACTAGCTATAAAGGGTGGTGTTATTCCTCAATAAATCCGCGTTATGAAATGATCAAAATAGCTGGGGCTACATCCTGGTTGCGAAGCACTAACTCCCAGGATCATCCGAAACTGAGTTTCTTCATGAATCAGCACCACCATGATGGAATCAACGTGAAAGAATGACCGGTTTGCTGGGAACTTGCTAGGAAACTCCCATCTGTCATGAAAACGGCCAGTTGAATTGGTCTTGAAACTGTGAAGACTTAGACTCCTTTGATGCGGTGTCAGAAGCTTGGCTTCTTCTGATTTTATGCCACTTTCTTGTACCTACCAGGCCTTTCAACGATCAAAAGTCTGCATGGGGTCAATCGCCATACTTCTGAGCTTTGAAGGGCCCAACCGTACAGAAAAAACTAGCCCTACCCCAACTCCAGACATCTCTAGAAAACCACCAAAAAACCGCCAAGTCTCATGTAGTCTCGGCACATGCGATAGACCCCGGGCGCGTGGTAGCTGGGATTCTGCCCCTGGCTGCCCCAGCCACCCCAGCAGGAGCCCAGCAGTAGAACCTCGGACCATTGGATCTTTGCGACCTTTGGGTTAATTTCAAGGCACGTTTTGTCGGAACCCCAGAGAAAATTTGGGTTTTCATGGATTTTGATGATGTTTGAATGGATGTACACTTGATGGCAGTTGGATCTTGGCGATTTTGAGTCGATTTAAAGGAACATGTTGCAGGAAAACCTCAGAGTAACCCTGTAGAAAAGATAGAATAGGATATACTATAGTAACTAGTACACATAGTTCACCACCACTATGAATAGTAGAATATTTCAGAGTTTCTTTATCTTTGCTAGGATTTTTTGTAGGTTCCTGACGTTGAAGCATCCTGCTCTGTCTGGAAAGCTTAAGGAGCTGCTTTTGGAGAACTTTGTCACGTATAGAAATAGTTAAATACGATATAATATATTTGGATATATTTGGATATTATAGGTAGATTCATATTTTATATCTTTACGGAGATTGGGTTACCACTCAAATCCAAAGCCAAATATGAATCTCAATATCAGATTTGAAAAACAACCCTGCAAATATCCGCAAAGATCCGTACACAATGCGCATTCACCCACCATTCACCTTTCGGTTTATGAATATCCATGGCTCATCTTGGAAATAAATATTCACCTCCATTATTGTAAACAAATCCAAAAACCATAGACTGTACCCAAGCAGTTTGTTTGATACCCAATATGGGTTTGTCTGAAACATAGGTACCCTTTATTCCAATGGTTTGTCATGATTTTCTCCAACAAAATGGGATATGTATGGGCATCCCGTATTTTCAGACAAACCCATATCCTGTTCTGGCCCCCTCCACAGGCTTCAAAGCCACTGTTTGCAAGTCTCGTAGGTCCACTGAGCAACCTGCGACCGGAAAACAGGGGGGGACTGGATGTCATATGCATGCCCCGTTGAAGGTGTGGATTGTCTTCCTCAGTGTCATGTCTTTTCATGCTAAAACATCCCTTCACATGTAATGTACGACTACTGTATATGCTGCTGATATATAATATAGAGTCGAGATACATACAGGTGCAGAAACCATACTAGCGGATATTCATATGTTGGCAAATGTCTACTGCATATACCTGTCTGAGTCCAGGTAGCAACTCTTTGATCTTGCATGCATCCCTTGAATCACCAACATCTATTTAATTATAGTGAAACCAACATGTACAGAACAGTTGGAGACCTGCAGATCAATGAGGTAAAAAATCACCTGTATATGGAAACATTTCAAACTGTTCGATCTACTTGGCTTTGGGTCAAAATTCAATCCGCCAAATTGAATGGTTAGCCCCGCTCAAAATGACACTTCGTGTGGTTCCTTGGGTTCCTAATTTTGACCCAAAACGCATGTCGGGATTGCTGTATGCCTCCAGCCGACAAACATACAATACATCAATACCATGCGGGTTAAACAAATACAGCACCCCCCAAATCAGAAATGGAAATATTAATACATATTATTGAATTGTATTTTTTTTCGCAGAAACCGATATCATCGATATCCACAGTGAAATATGATGGGCGCTGTGACATCATCATTATATGAGTCACAATCATATATGATGTATGTGAGGCGGTCAACCCAATCATGAACCATCTCAGCAACTAGCCATTCAACCAATATGTTATATCATTCCAAACAGGTATATTAATACCCAATCATAAAAACCAATTGGATCCAATTGGTGATATTTGATGGCATTGGGTAAAGACCTAAGAATCTCCCGAAGATTAACACATTTGCTCTCCACACCCAAGTACAAGGAGGAACATTGGCAAAATCAAGCGGTAAAGCTTGGTAAAAATACCAGTTGTTGCCCCATATAAAAATCATTCAGCCTTGATCTACAATGGGTTGGAGCAACCCTGTAGTTTTGGCCCTTTAATTACCAATTATAGGTCAGTTATGCCATAACATCTTATAACCCCATTTAACTACAGCACTGTGGAATGATAACCCCATTTACAACCATAGAAATAACTGGTTTTTCGGGCTGTAGCTGTGTTATCCCAAAGATAGACTGATATATGATGACTCCATAAAGATATAATGATCTATATATATATATATAATATAATCCTTCAATGATTATATGACCAACCTATTAAAAAAGATTCTCCACCCTAGATCCACGCCTCTTCCAGCCACGCCGGCGGCTCCGAGGCCCTCCGTTCCAAGGACAGCACCGCCAAGAGCATCCCCGCCAGGGCGTCGGCGTCGCCATCGGGGGCCGCACCTGGAGGGGTGGAACAAATCACCAGACAGGGGGACCTTCATTGTTTTTTTTAAGGGAAACACATTTACAGGAAAAAAGCACCATATTTCATGGGAAAATCCATGGCTTCCTGTAAATGTTCTCTTAAACCAATCCATTATGCGGATGTTAACCCACAAAAAACGAGAGAAAGTTAGGATCTCACCACCAAAACACTTGGGATTTTGACCAGACACATACTAGATTTGAGATGATGTGGGCGGCAGAACCGTAGATTTCAGCAGCATAAATATGGGTTAAAGCAGGAAGAATTGGGATTCAACCTACAAAGCTTGTGCTTCGACCTTCAGAACTAGGCATCGGGGCCCCACAAATGTTTGGGATGTGTTTTCATACAAAGGGAATGGACTAGCCACCGGGGATTTGCCAGAGAGGTAACCTTGAATCTCACAGCAACCATAAAAGTGTGGTTCTTAGTACCAACATATCCGGGCAACATGTCCATTTTGTTTTGTATATATGTATATATATATATATATGGAGGTTTCCTAAAATAGGGGTACCCCCAAATCATCCATTTTAGATTGGGATTTTCCATTATAAACCATCCAGCTATTTGGGTACCCCCCATTTTAGGAAACCCCCATATAACCTCCTGCGAACCATTGCTGGTGGAGGACATTCAGCAAGCCGTGCAGCTGATGCCCAGCTGACCATCAAAAAATCAGATACACTCTGGTAAACGTTTACATACTGTGGATGGAAGAAATCCTGCACCAGTTGATAACTAATGGTACTAGTAACTGTAAAACACTGTAAAATTCATTGGATTATAATGTGATAAAGTGATAAACCATTAACCAACTGGTGCAGGACTTCTTCCATCCACAATAGCTATGGAAAATCACTAGTGCTAGCAGATAAATAATGTGTAAATCGCTTATTCTTCCAAAGCCATGTTAGTTTGCTGGAGGGTAGCTTCAGCATGGGTCCTGCGTCCTTCGGCAACCCAATTTTTGGACAGGATGAGATAGACGCAAGATGTGAAAATCTATGGATACCAAGCGTACCAAGGATTTGAATTTTCACCACACAGTAAGAACACAACCAAGAATCATTTCATCCAAAGAGAATCAAGAAATCAATCAAGCCTATATCCCATAATTGTTGGTTACATCCCATTCCATCCCCTTTATATCATTCCCATAAATGGTTGGTAAACATCACTCAATGAAAATCCATTGTCGGCTTGCTGCTTGGGCGCCTGATCCGATGACGTAGCTGAGACCATCGTCGAACTTCCAGTGCGGCAAACATGGGAATTGTCCTCCTCCACATTGAAAGCCTTCGTCGTCTTGACAGCTGCCACTCGCCTGCAGAATTCCCGAGGTTTGGGTTTTGTCTTAAAATATGGGAAAACCCAATTATAACCATTTAATGGGGAAAACGATGATGAACCAATGGATTTGGAGCTACCCTATTTTCAGACCCATTTCTCAAAAGAAAAGGGTTCAATGAATGAAGTGACATGAGAAGGGGAACCAATGACTAATCATTGGTAATCATTGTATGGTCCCAAACATGTGCAACTACTTAACCATGGTTCATGGGGCATGTATAATGATCTGATTGGTGGCTTCAACCCATCCCAAAAATATTCGTCAATGTAGATAATCATCCCAAAATTGGAAACTAGATGAAAATAGTCAAAATCAGTGAACCACCAACCATCATATTCTTGGGGGGGATGTTAGTGAACAACCATATTGATTGATGATGGGAATAATCCCTTCCCCCTATTGCTAAACGTCCCCCAAATACTAAAAACTAGGGTCCATCTCCAATTTTGGAAAATTTGTGGTTGGCCAATTTGACTTTTAATTGATCCCCTTTAAATTACTTTGCTTCGAGTGATCCCCACCACGATACTTTCTTTGGAATATAGTGTGATACAGATTTTGACATTCTTTTTCTGGCAAAACTTTATGGCNTCTATCTGACATATGTTCTGACATTCTATCTGACATTCTTTCTGGCATTCTAGCTGGCATTCTTCTGGCATTCTATCTGACATTCTTTCTGGCATTCTTTCTGNATTACTTTGCTTCGAGTGATCCCCACCACGATACTTTCTTTGGAATATAGTGTGATACAGATTTTGACATTCTTTTTCTGGCAAAACTTTATGGCAGGGGGGGGGGGGGGGGGGGAAAAACGATGAAATATAGAAAAAAAGAGCCGCGGGCAGCTTTGTTTTTTCCAAAGGTTCCCCCCCCCCCCCCCCCCCCCTGCCATAAAGTTTTGCCAGAAA
>BGPT01003149.1:3428-20522 GCA_003297045.1 Symbiodinium sp. clade C Y103 | reverse complement strand
TGGTTCTACGCTCTTTGGAACATTTTGGCTTCGGATTGCATTCTGCCTAGTTGGTCTGCAGCTTTGGGACATGAATTCTCGTGCAGAGGGGGGCCGAACGTTTATGTTTCGCCTCTGTTTCCTGTTGCCAATGCACACGCTGCCAATCAGATTGTTTTTGGTGATGGCGTTTACCACTGCGCTGTNGGTCATAACATTGGCAATCCTCCTGGTCATGCACATTCACCGGTGTGGCATCACGAAGACGAAGCACTGCCGTCGGGTGTGTTGGCGCCGCCGTCGCCTGTGTGGAGCTCTGGTTGGATATGGCCATCGTCTGAACGACGCGATGAATCGCAACCAATAAAGCCAATGNCCGTCGGGTGTGTTGGCGCCGCCGTCGCCTGTGTGGAGCTCTGGTTGGATATGGCCATCGTCTGAACGACGCGATGAATCGCAACCAATAAAGCCAATGATTTGGTGTGATTTGTCTCAGCCTCACGTCATTGGTCCGGACGGGGCCATGTGGCGACAGTAAATTACAAGGCTTTTTCAGAATCTGACTTCCGGGTGGCACTTCTGTCCAAACTGGTATCATTGTGGTTGAAGCCTCATCTGGCGGCGCTGTCCCCGATGTGATGGCTTCAGTGTGTGGTGTGGTTTCCTTTTTGAACAGCAGGAATGNCCTCATCTGGCGGCGCTGTCCCCGATGTGATGGCTTCAGTGTGTGGTGTGGTTTCCTTTTTGAACAGCAGGAATGTCGTTTGGCGGCGTTGTCCCCAGTGACTCTCTTGGTGCCGACCTGGCGACTTTTGCTATTGCGGTTACGAGAAAAAGTCAGCACATGCACAAGACACCCCGTGCAGGATTTCGAGTTGGAATGATAAGTGTCTTTAGTCAAAATCGTTGTGCATACGTGTGCGTATACGTTTGGCGGCGATTTCCCCGGCTTTGATGCTTGTTGTTGTTTCGGGTGCCAGGTCAAATCGATCTGTTGCACGATACGGCTGCTGCGCTGCCAACGGGAACAGGCAGCTGACTTCTGGCATACGAGGCTGGATAGGGCTTGAGAGGGAGAGAGAAGAACGTGTGTGATGATCTGAGCAAGTGTTCTCATGTTGCTGAAAGACTCATCAGCTCTGGCGGCCCTGTCCCCGGGTTTGGTTCGCAGAGACGGGCAAGGAACGCGTTGTGTTTGCCTGAGTGTTGTAGCTGACGATTGTCTCGCGTATAGGCTCTGTCGAGCGCCTGCTGCGCTGTGTGCGCTTTTATGGGCAGCGCTTGCCGGACTGCTGCTGTGTCGACTTTGACAAACATTCACCACTGCGCGATGCATCTTTGTTTCTTTGGTTTGGTTTACAGCAATGATGGTGAATCTATGTCTTTGCAAACGTCACGTGCCAGGATCTGCGGCTGCAACGTGCTTCGACGTCACACCATGCCCGTTGCAAATGACAGAAAAAAAAGAAATAGAACGGCTGCGCTTCGTGAAAAATAACATACGTTATTCCACCTTCTTGTCTTATTATGGCATAGAATCAACTGGACAAGTACAATTTGCATCTATGATCTTTGCATCTTTCGTGACTTAACTTCTGCACCGTTATCGTACATGTGAGCATTCGGGTTCGTGGGCTGCATCTTGTTGTATATATATATATACAATATATATATATATATATATGTATAATATACATATATATATATATATTATATTATATATATATATGTGTGTGTGTATCCCTATAGTTATCCCCAAAAAAGATAGACAGGTAAATCCCACTGCAATAGTGATAATCATTAACTTTTCCTTTTGGGGATGACTAGTCAGATGGGCCATGTTGTGTTAGTTATATATATATATATATGTATAGACATATAACTAGTTAGCAATTGATTGTTCTGTCTGGAATTTTGGGTTGTATTTATAACCCAGGCCCATCCAAGTGCAGTTTGCAAATGACCATCATCTTTAACAGGTACAGTACACCATCGAAATTAATGAGCAATGGCTTCCACATCCATGTTAAATTGCCGGAGGGTACCGCATTGTTGCTGAGTTTCATGGATTTGTCTCTGGATTGAATGCCAGACTTCAGAATTGAGCCACAAGAAATAGGGACTGAACCAGCCAAAGCCTAGGGTCTCACTACAAACATTGGGGGTCTAGAGTAAGTGCCAACAATGGTGATGATTTGTTGCTGCTTATAGAAGCAGCTGTATATTTGGAAAATCAACTCTATAGTCTGTACACTATACCGTACGCAGGAACCCTTATTTTGGAGGCTTTGACTCGTAGAATTGTGAGTGAACCATCCAAATTAGGTTCTTTTTGCGGCTCAAAGTGTGTCATACATTGCAAAGATCAGTCAAAAAGACGCACTTGATCAATGATAATCTCGGGGCTTCTTCTACCTTTACACACTGGGGATGGTCGCAATCCACGAGATGAAATTCCACTCTGACCAACCATTGAATGGTTTTTTCTAGAATGTTTTTTGACACTGCCTGAATGCATGTATTGGACCAATGTTCAGCGTCAACCCAGCCAGGTTTTGAACAACGTTCGAAGCTCAGATTCTGCGGGGGAGATGCTCCAGAAATGATGGCCGAATAGGGTTGCAGCAGCTGTCTAGGAAAACATGTGGTAATTTGATAGGACATTACATGATGAGGATGAAATTAGACATGTACTGCAACCATTTTGATGTGATATTCGGATGTGTTTGCAAATGAAGGATTTATATATAAGCCAGTCATGGCCAGTTTTTCATAGGGAATTTGATGATTGACCAGTGGATGGAATGGCGGTTTTCCCCTAAATGTTCAGACAAATCCAGCTGGTGCCCATGTGCGCGAGAATGTTCACCAATACCGAAGACTAGATGAATGCATGGAAAATTGCCATGACTAGCAGTCAAATCATGCGTAAATGGTCTATTTTCTATATAAAAAGATTGTTGAATTACCCGAGGGTATATTGTTGGCGAAGCATGGTATGACTATGACCATGAATTGCGGGCCATGAAGATTCGCTTCCACTGTGTTGTAAACACGGCAATGGAACATATTCAGAAATCCAAATGGTGATCTACCTATTAACGTGCAAATTACAATGCAATCCATGAGAACCCTCCATTTGCTCATGATTTACCTGTGAGAAACAGAGTACACTTGTGGTTTTGTTGCGTATTTCTTACCAGCTGATAGTCATCATCTCATTAGAGTCATCTGCTGTGCCAAATGCGAAACATTGGCTTCACTCTTGCTACTAGTGATTATGTTAATGCTATGTTATGATGTTATGCTCAAAGAAGATTTGTAACCTGGTTATAGTTTATCCACGTTGGTTGGTGGCTACTCCTTATCGTAGCAATCCACCCCTGTACGATGCTGGTGTCCGTCCCCGTGCTGAGATCTACAAGTGGAGCACTCAGAGCATGGGATGGGGATAGGAACCATCCAGACTTGGAGATTTCACCATCAAAACTCTCATGAACTCCATATGGATACATGAATCAGGGATTAACCAATGAATCAAGCATTCTAATGATATGGAAAATGGGGATATCCTTAGTCAAATATATGGGATATGATCGATAGTGGCCAATACCTTTTGGTTGTCAGTATACAGACGCTATGCGCTTAAATCGGCGCAGATTCACCCAGCCAAGCAGCCAAACTCGGGTCATTAGGTTTGTCAGTGGACAAGCCTTGATGGGCTTGAAATTTTCAGCACGAGGCATACCCTCTGGTAAACTAACATAGCTATTGAAAATGGCCAATTATACTTGATTTTCCATTGCAAATGGTGATTTTCCATAGCTATGTTAGTCTACCAGAGGGTATTCAAGTTTGAGCAGCAATCGAGCAGCTGATTTGCAATTGAAAAGTTCGCATGCAAATGCCATTATCCTCCGGTAATCAAACGGTGCTTGCTGGAAAATCGCCCATTTATAATTGATTTTCCCAGCTGTAAACCTGCATTGAGCAGATTTCCCAGCTGGTCATGTTTTGTTGCCCGAGGATCCGGGAAGATGCGCCGAATCCAATTCAGGTTGCCTGGCAGTGACCAGGTGTTCTGATGGTTTGTCTCAAGAATTGGCACCCTCAAGAATTGGCTATTCCAAGAGTTTCCCAACCACATGTTAGCTTTCAGCAAATGGTTTGTGGTTTGTTCATGTTTGTTCTTTTTTTTTCTCTTCCCAGGGAAAGTGTTGATCAAAAATTGAGACACCAATGAGGCGAGATCAACCTAAGCAAATCTCAAAGAAATTGCCTGATCCAGTGGTCAAAATCACGCATCAATTGGGCCCAAAAGGTTCGAGGTCCAACTCTCGGGCAGGTTGGACTTGACTTCTGTTTGGGTGACTGACCTGCGACCTTTCCTACTCAGGTTTGCATTCTTGGCTTATTGGATACGTATGGGTTTCTCTGAAAGTAGGGCACCCCGAAATTATGTGGTCGGTCAATCATGTAGTTTTTATCACATACCACATACTGAAATGGCAATTTGGGAGCATATACCCCATGTACAGACACACATGTCATTTTACTGTATGTCATATAGCTTGTTATATCCAACTATATGCCCATAACATCCCCATCAAATCGGTTGTATTTACCATGTTGCGATTGGTGAAATGGCCATCCAAAGCTGTGGATTCCCGAGTTGCCAAACCGGATCCGGATCTAGGTGAACTGGGCCAGGTCCTCCAAAGGTGGAGGTGCGGTTTGACAGCCGCAATTGAAAGGATGATGTGATGATTCGGATGAGAGCTGGATGATGGACGATGATGGTAGATGATGGTAGATGATGGATGATGGACTATGATGGATGGTGGGATTGTAAGTTTCCATTCGTGATGTGTTTTCTTGTTTTGGGGCGTAGCTTTTTCACTTAAGCAATATTACAGGCAAGTTGCAAAATATATTCGGAGGCGGATGGGAGTTCGGGCGCTCTCAAGATCTTTGGAGGAAAGCGATGTTCACGTACATCCAGGTTGCATCCATGTGTTCACCCACCTTTAGGACCCCGAAAAAAACATGAACAAACCACAACAAACCATTTGTTGAAAGCTAACATGTGGTTGCGAAACTCTTGGAATAGCCCTGCTTCCGTTAGCTCCCTCCTAACCACCGAATTGCGCCAGGAAAGGATGGAGGAAAAGGTGGCTGGGGCAATGGCAAGGCCAGCAGTGTGGTGAAACCGAGGAAAAAGGGGATGGAATGATGTAATCAACAAGAATGAGCTTGAAGGCTTGAAGGAACAAAATTGCAAACACAGAGAATGCATTGAGAACCCATGATACCACAGATCTGATAACAAAATGATCAGCATGGGATTCCTCTTCTCTTCAGTAAGCAACCTGGACCCTGGGATGGAATATGATGAAACATTTCTTTTGCAGGTAAACTATGTGTGGTCTACATTGTGCTTTCGCTTTCTTTGTTCAATCAATCCAGGGTTTGGAGCATTTTGCCTTTTTTGGTCCTGACACCAGGTGATATATTATATATTTATATAGTATATTATTTATATATATATATATGTACACACTGATATATATATATATATATGTGCATATATATATATATATATATGTGTGTGTGTGTGTCAATGTCAATATTAAATCCGCTTTATTGGGTGACATGTTGTTCTAATTCAGTTCAAGATGCCACTCTTTTCAGGGCAGGGGCCAACTTTCAGGTTACAAAATGTCATGACAACCACTGCCCTCTGCAGGGCGACTATGGTGGATGTGGCGGCTATGGCGGATACGGCGGATGTGGTGGATGTGGGGGTGGTTATGGCGGTGGTTGTGGCGGGGGATATGGTGGCGGCTGTGGCGGCTATGGTTGTGGCGGTGGTTGTGGAGGGTGCGGTGGTGGCTGTGGGTATGGGGGCGGCTGCGGTGGCTGCGGTGGCTGCGGTGGCTGTGGTGGCTTTGGCGGCGGCGGCAAGGCTGGGAAATCAAAATCGCGTGGGTATGTATGGCGTGAAGTTTCAGAATGGATTCAAATGAATAGATTGGTTGATTCTGGTTGGTTATGTTGGTTCATTCTCATACCATCATTTTTGGGATACCCTGCAGTAAGCTGAGCTAGAAAGGAAAAAACACAACTTTCCTGATACTTCTGGATAAATTCCTGGGGAAAGCATGGATTTGTCATATCAACATCAATTAGTTCATCTTCGGGTAAATGTTTAGAACAAATTTGGATAATTACAAGATTGATGACCATATTTTGGTTGGTTGATATATGTTGATCTCCCCATTTTGGTTGCCTAAGACCTCCTTGTGGGGTGCAGTTTTTGTATGGTCATGACTATAGGGGTTTTATTTTGGCAGTTCAGTTTGGCCAAGTCCTGCGCCCGAAGTTCAGCTGGAGCCAAGCGGCGTGGAGATGCTGCTGACAACGCTGAAGCGTTGGATGAAGACGCCAAGCAAAGAAGCAGCACGCGTATGTTTGAAGGACCATGGTCTTCGAATAATATTTCTGTTCTCAGTTGTTTTGTTTTCTCATATGTTTTGAAAAATATGTCAAAATGCATCATCCAATACCCCAAGTGCACCCCAAGTCCTTTTCTCTTAGAATTGGATGATGGGACAATTTACAGGAACCCCCTCGAATTACCGTCTGGTAATCAAACATGGCTGGTTGGAAAATCCCCGAACGAAACGGAGGTTTATAGCTGGGAAAATCAACGAACTAAATCGGAGGATGTTCCAGCAAACCACGTTTGATTACCCGAGGGTATATCATATTGATATCATTTGATTGATATCCCATTAAACCTCCGTCTATCCCACTCATATCCCACTCAAATCCACTAAACTTCAATTGTTCTGTAGGTTTTTCTGTAAAGACGATGGTTTCCTGTAGATTTTTCTCTAACCCATCCATTGGTTTTCGTTGCTCGGCACAGGGCGCCAGTGGCGACTGGGACTGGAGCAAAGGTGGCAGCTCCGGTCCAGGCCATGGCCGTGGCCGTGGTGCGACTGGGATCCCAACGTTACTGGAGATGTGTTATAGCATCCCGCCAAAAAAAATATGGAACAGTGTTTTTAGGATGGTACTTTACATCCCCTATAAATGGAGGTGTTTAATCATAAAATCATCGAACTAAATGATAGAGTTTCCAGCAAGCCATGTTTGATTACCAGAGGGTAATGATATTCACTTCATACTTTCCAGGTTTCCGAACCGTTTCGGCATCTTTGTGGGGTTTGAGCTCTGGGAATGTATTGTATGTTTCATGGCCCGCACATCCGCAAATCCGAGTTCAGGTTTGACTATCGGCAAACATTGAAAACATGTTGATTTTCATGCGAAATCCCACCAGCCAACATTATTGTAGCGACCGTAAGACATGGTGAAACATGATGTTTTTTTCTTGGTGAATAGGAATTGAACCAGTCAAAGTGGGTTTTGTTTGTGGATGCAACCCAGTTACTACAGTACCCAGCTCATGGTATATATACATGCATAAGATCAAACATATGGAAAATCCGGGAAACATGAGGACTTAAACTCTTTAAAGCTAACAAACATAGGGATGAAACATCGAACATCTACACGAGGTGTAAATATCACTGAAACTGGAGCAGTAAATGCCAAAAAAACTGAACATGTTACTGCAAAATCCGGGGTCCCCAGTGATTGCCATTTTTGTGGCGTGGAACACCAGTTTTGTTGGCAACATACTGGTCACTGCTAAAGAAGTTACTGTAAAAAAATGTGGTTATTTATCCAGGTTCGGCACATACTGTATGTCATTTTAATCCCTGATATTGCCTGACAATGTTTGGCCGGGCCTCTTGCAATCTCCCTGCAAATCAATATTGCCTTCAGGAGGAGTTTACCCAACAGGGGGGTGTTCAATTGCCACGTCAATCAGGATGCGACCCACCAGCAATGAGGGCTTACACTGAACAATTGTGTGGATATCATCAATTATAATGTTGTCATGTTCTGGTTGGTGGTTTAGTTTGTATGTATCCAACTGTTGATGTTTTGATGTTTTCTTGGTTCATTATGCCATGTCCCATCATATACCGATGTTATCCGATGATATTCCCCATTCCCATCGTTGAAACACCCCCGTGGTGACGCCACGGGCCATGCAACCACCATCCGCCAGCTGGCACAAAGCTGTTCGTCGGCAATCTGCCCACGGACATTACAGAGGAAGCGCTGAACTATGCCCGGAAGCCATACATCCATCTCCCACAGCTGCAAGAACTGCTTTTTGATTGGGAAAAATGTGATTATGGATATGTATTTAAACGTGGTCATATAGCTGTAACCCGGCTGTAACAATCTGGCTGGTGGTTTTCAAACTTGCTTATTTTCAACCCTAAACATGGGATGATGATACCGGATACCAACTGACTGATATCCTTCAGGGCGGCTGAAACTGCAAAACAGTTGCATGGGTAGCTTCATGGGTCAATTTTCAACCATAGGTCCACAAGTGGAGGCATTTTTAGATCCTGAAAGCAATGGCCACTGTGGCAGCACACTTCCCCCACTTTTTCAATCGAGTTGTCGAGTAGGGGGTTTGCCATGGATAATACGTGCTTTCAAAACAGGTGTAGGAGAGCTCGCGAGAGAGAGAGAGAGACGAGAGACATACATGCATACATACATAATTACATCTATATCTATATTATATATCTATATATATATATATCACATCATATTTATAGATAAATGCATATGATATGCGTGCGTTATATTAACACACAGTATACATTATATACAAGGTTTATACAATGTAAATTTAAATGTATATTATATATATATATATTTAGATATATGCAGATATCACTCTTATTATTTTCATAGTTTAGAACCTACACTATGTAAAATAACAAGAGTGATATATTGCGTTACGTTGTTTAGGATGATTTATATAGGATGATTTACCGATTGCAGAAATACTCAGAGGTGAGTCAGATGTTTCGCACCGGCATCGGCAGTGAGGTCTTCAGAAGTTACGGCACCGTCTTGAAGGCACCGGATTGCTGGTGCCATAGATGAAGCGTTAGCCCTTTTGACAGGGAACATCAAACGGGTTCCCCCCAAGAAACAGGTTGGTTCAATAAATGTTGTTGGGTCTTTAAAACCATTTGTTAGATATTTTTTTGGAGTGAATGACGTTGGTTGTGATGTTGATGTTGATGATTGTTGTCATGATATGTCATGATGACCATGGTTACTTTGATTACTATGACCCCCATTCGTTGATATGTGATGATGAATATCTGTATCAGGCCCCGGATCAACTCCAGATATCTCCGGATTCTTTTTTCGACTGCTTGGCGCAAGACCTTCATCATGTCGGGCAAGTCCAAGAGTGGTCAGAACTGCGCCTTCGTAGAATACGAAAAGCCAGACCAGGCGGGGTCCCGGAGGAACGGTACCGGGTGGAGCCATGGATGCACGGTGAAGAAATCATGACAAGCAGAACAGGGCCAAGCTGGGACAGGAAGGGGATTCACCAAGATCAATGCTGTTGAGATCTTGTGCATTTTTTTGAAGCCGAATCTTGTTCCGAGAACACAACTATTGGGGTTCAGATGATGCATTAGAGTTACTGTAGAGCCTGTCCGGAGCGATCGGATGCCTTGTTGTGAAAAAAAACAACAATGCAGTAAGTGACTAACAAACGTTTGGATACCACCAGTGATTCTGAATTGGTAAGCACCTAACAGTGGTAGAGGTTTCTGTTTTCAATCATGCGCTGTTGCACATGAAACCATCAGAGTCGTTTGCGTTTTTAGTCAGCTCACCATCCAGAGGATATTGCGACCGAAAGTTATGATGGTTGTCACCAGGCCACTGTACTCACTGAGGCAGAGACAGCCATTCTGACATTGCATGAGAAGTATGAGATCAAGCCTGGTGGAAGAGCCCAGTGGTTCTTTTTTTGGGGCTTCCCCAAGACCTGTGGATAGGGAAGACGCGTGAGGTGTCAGGAATAGTTCAGGTAGTTTTCCGCGCTTCCATGGCAGGATCGGTTGAAGGGCAAATGGGGGTTTCCTGAAATGGGGGTACCCCAAAATGGATAGTTTATAATGGAAAATCCCATTAACATGGATGATTTGGGGGTACCCCCATTTTAGGAAACCTTCAAATCTACATCTACAGGAAACCATGTTTTTTTGTCATCTCTTTACTGCGTTTTACCAGTTGATATAGTGCCTTCCTGCACATATTCCCATCTGATTAGAAGATTCCACTATATTCCACTTAGGATAGCCACTCCTGATCATTAAGGACCTCCTGGGCGGCTCTGCTGGAAACAAATCAACGCATGGTATTGTGGAAAGTCTATTGAGATAACAACATGAATCACAACATTTCAATACATAGGATCCATATGTAGCAACCCCCAAGAAAATAGAACAGTAAATTTTCAGCATTTTAGATTACATAGGTTTGTACATGTCCATCTTTTCTTTTTGGGTTACTACATTATGAATTGTAAACCCTCCTGACACTTGACCCGAAATCCGGAAAAAGGGATTCCCAACGGACCCCTTTTTGTTTTTTGTTTCCCGTGGGTTAGCATCGTAAGATGTTGTACAGTCTTTTGGTCACCCCTTTGAACAAAATAACCAAGAGATTGATCTTGAATGGCAAACTCATTGCAAACTCGAATATGCTATCCCAGTGACTTGTGGGTTTCCTCCAAGGTTTCCTTGAATCCAACATTAACAGTAGTTTTGTGCACTACAGAGATGAGTTGGGATTAGATACCATCCCAACATGCCGCAGTTGAAGGTTGGATAATTAACCGTGAATAAGTATAGTACACTATGATAGTTATCTCAGTTGTATCTACCACAAGCATCCATAAACCATAGAATTCACCGAGTGAACCACACCCACTTAGCAATATAAATCAATAGAAATCACCTATTTCAACTATCCATTCCGATGTTTGCATATTTTGTGTTGGATAAACCACCATAAATTCGAAGGTATCCCTGGTCGTTTGCTTCAGATTTTGGGATGTCGACTGTCGAACTCTCGAGGTGCTGGCACCATCCTCGTGAAGCGCGCGAAGAGTACCCGAGTTGGCCCCTACTGATCGGTGCTTCATCGGTGCTACCGCGCTGGTGGATCTACTTCGGTGGTTTGTAAGTTGACCAGCTGGTAGCCTCTGGTTATTTTTAACCGTTTGCCATGGAAAATCACCATCGTTCGGAAATCACCATGTGCATCATCTATAAATGGACCATGTTCCATGGCTATGTGAAAGAACCAGAGGGTATATAATTCATTCTTTACAACCCAGTTTCTGAGCAGCTATCTAATCCCATGACCCATCTAAGCATTGAATAGGGATTGGACGTTTGGTTCGTATATGATAATAGTTGCTATATCAAACTAAGCCTGGGATATTGACCAATTGTTTCAATGGACACATGGATAATCATGGATATCTATAGCATTTTTTTAGTCAGATAGGCAACTAGGTAACTATGGGACCAATGGTTCGCATGGGTTTGCATGGTTGGTACAACCACCCTAATTTAGTCTAGAGTCTATATCTTATCCACCATGTAACTAAGCTGGTTCACAACTAGGTTAACTATGGTTTATGGCAGATGTAACTGTAGCTAAATGGGGGGTTTAAATCAACATACCCTGCTGGGGGGGCTCACATTGGGTAGGTTGGAAGTGAGGCAGAAATGACACGGAAACAATGCTGATGTTTGGGGAAACCAACTGGTGAATGGTGCAAAACAAAGCACTAACCTCTGATGTTTCTTGGACATTGATGGACACACGCAATGCTTTGATTATTTTGATCATTTACACCTTTGAAAACCTTATTTGTTGTCGTTGTTTGCTTTGGTGGCAAAGCCTCCAACATCCACTCTGAAAATATAGGTTTTGAAAGTGGCTGCCAGCGCCGACTGCTTCGAACACCTGAAAAATGTTGGTCTCACTGGGAGCGCTTCCTTGTGACACCTCTGACACGGGAGAGGACCCCAGGGGTCAGTAGAAGCAAGGCTCATGGAACCCAAAGATAAGCATTTTCTCTTTGTGGAAAACAACCATTTTTTTTGGTTATTAAATCGTTGACCCAACATTAGGCCCCAAACGAAACACTTGAACACGTGCAGTAAACATATCGCCCTGCTGGGTGTGGCGGAGTTACAAGGCTTCATCCCGCGCGGTCATGCTGGGCGCGCGTGCTCAGAGAAGGCCGTGCTGCCAGGGAAGGGTTTTGACCACCGTCAAAGAGTGGAACAAAAGACGCCTTGAGAGCGGAGCTGGAACTGATTGCCTTCAGAGCAAAGGGTGCGGCTCTAGAGGATTGTGTTGAACCTCACCCTGGTAAAACCATGATATGGGGATTGGTCGTCTAAAGCTAGTATGTAGCAGTTTTGGGTGAAATTGACATACATTTACCGGCTATTTTTGGGGTTCATCAGGGGAGGGTGTGGACCCATAGCCATGTCCCAGGGCTCCTGAATTCCCACTCATGCCGCCTCGTGTGTGTGTGTGTGTACTTGCTATCGGTTTGCAAATAGAAGCGCCCAAGCGTGTCCCATCCCTCATGCTGTTGCTTGAATTTGTTCATTCTCCTTAGTGTTTGCTCAACTCTCTGAGTGTACAGTATCATCCAGCATCAACTCCACATGTGAAGACATTTTTTGTCATTGTTCGTGTTGCATTCCCAATGGTAAGGCGTTCCTGTGTTTGTATTGTGTGTGTGAGTCTACATTACTACTGTATGTTATATTTCCGTATTTTATATTCCAAGCATGTACAAATATAAATGTATGTATAGTATATATATATATGTGTGTGTGTATGTGTACATATATATGTATATATCTTTATTTTTTGTTACAGTGTTGTCATTATTATGTATGACACTATGTATATGAATATGCATGCAGAATTAGATAGGTGCATGTGTGCGTGCGTGTGTGTGTGTGTGTGCAAATCGCTGCCTTCCACGTTATTCAGGGACCCTTTGGAACTGTATGCTCGCTGCCGCTAGCTTCATTGGGAGCCCTTGTTGGAGAACGGGACAGGAAGATCCCAAGGTTGTTGGATTTCAACGGGTACAAATGGTGATCGAGCCGATAAGAAAGGAATTTACCAGTTGAAAGTGAGGATTATATTATTATACGTATGTATGTATGTATATATATATATATAGAGATTTGATATTTATGTATTTATTTATGTATTTATTTATTTACAGTACATATACCAAGGTCGAAATTACACCGGCTCAGTCTCAGAGTACCTCTCTCATCAATATTTATATATATATATATGAACAAAAAACATATATATATATATATAGAAACATATTATGTGTATAGCTGGGAAGTAATCAGTGAGAATATTAGGATTCAACAGTCAAACACTAGTCACTATTCTACATGACGGACATGGCATTGCCTACCAACAGCAAAAACAGGAGCCCTAGTCCACCAAGGAGGATGTCCAACTTTGAATAGGGGGAGCTTTTCCAAAATGATGCCCTCACTTTGGCTGCTAGTTCAGAAAGGTGACGCTACGTCTTTCCAACAATGATAACTACACATACAAAGACACCTCCTTGGAAGCTCAATCAACTGTAGCTGTAGCACGGCGCTGTGCTGATGACGGAGCAAACCAAAGCTGACAACTCCTGGTCGTCATGGGCATCATGGACATGGACCCAGTTAAGCCACTGGGCGTCGGCTTGGGGGTTGGTGCCATCGGTCGTCATCACTGGGCACCGGGGGCATATCATTTGGAGATTTGAAGATGAAACTTGTGTGATATGGGACGTCTGCTTCAGGAGTGTTGTTTTTTTCCTTTGTCTATTGGTATATGTTGGTCATGTGTTGGTTGCTATAGTTGGTTATGACCCATCCCATTAATATCCCATTAATATGTATGTAATACATACCACTTATTTTCATTCATGGCAGATTTTGCACTTTCATGCGCGCCACGTCAGGGAACAGTCCTGCAGCTCACCTGCGCCAAGCGCTTTCACGGCCATGGCTATGGGTGAGTTGACCCTGCTACCCTTGTGAAGACCAAAAGTGGTTGGTAGATAAATGTTTATCTTGACAAAATATGGTAATCTTAGTGATAGATGTAAGTGATATACTTTCATTTTCTCATTCCCATATTATGCTCCTGTTCTTCATTCTTATCGGGATGAAAGCAAAAAAAAGTTTCCAATGACCACATTTAAGTCCAGTCCCTCAAAGCTAGGATGGAAGTTGACCACTAACCAGCCGCTCGAGGTGATGAATCTTCACCATTTTCGTTCATTCTGGGCAACAGCTCTTGGGCGCTGGTTGGTGGTTTGGAACCACTGCGAACGGTGGTTTCGTTCGCGAAATTCTTCAGCCCAAAGATGGATGATCTCCATGTAACTTTCACGTGTTTTATAGGGGAGGTAACAACCAGACTAGATCGGCTGAAGCGACCAAAAGAAGCTACGGCCCAACAAGGGGATTCCAATAGACCCACCAATTTGTTCATGTATGTAGAGGTTTCATGAGGTTTCCTAAAATAGGGGTGCCCCCAAATCATCCATTTAAATGGGATTGTCTATTACAAAGCATCCATTTCGGGAATCCCCCATTGATGGAAACCCCCATGTTTGCTATAAAATGAATCCGACTTGCCCCATCCCAAAGCATTGATACCCTGGTGATTTCACCGTAGGACTGTGGCGATATATGGAGAGATCAAGTGGAAACAGGGAAAGTTGATGAAAGTTGACTAAAAATCCATCAAATCCTTGGTTGTATCACCATGAACTGGGTCCTTCAGCTTCTATTCAAGTCATTGAGACGGCGATGGAGAGAGAGAGAGAGAGAGAGAGAGAGAAAGGGGGAGAGAGACAGACAGTACCATTGACACAAGTGATACACGTTATATCTCTCCTGTTCCAACATTGTCCACCCCCAAGGCGTTGATATGGCCGTGCAGTACGGCTTGGACACCAGTTTCGGCTTCATCCAGACTGTGTGTGCCATCATCGGTGCCGTCAGCGTCACCAGCGCGGCCAAGAAGGCTTTGAGACTTGGACGCGGTGCGGTGGTGGCAAGATGGACTTACACAAAGTGGAAAGTGTATATTAAATGTGATAGATGATAGATAATATATATATATATATAAACACAATCTATATATAATTCTAGAATACGCAAAGGAACATAGCAACAAAACATACAATTCAGAATATCGATCAATATCAAACAATATCATTGCATTCCAGTTGAGAAATGCTGCGAGTCCGGAGATGGTCCGAGGTATCCCCAGGCGCGCCCCGTGGAGCCTCTCTTCAACCGCTTGCGCTCGGAAGGGGGGCCTCGTCTGTGGTCCCACCAACGCGTGAGGCGGGCCGTGCATTGGCTGTGTGGCTGGTGACTAACGGATGTTAAGTCATGGGAGTCATGGGATATTACCAGTGGGCGTGGATAATACACGGCAAGATGCCCCCTGGTGGTTGAACATAGCTATGAAACATTGAATAAACATGATCCATTTTAGGCTGACAGATAAAGATTAAGATAGTGATTTGTCATAGCTATGTTAACTTGCCAGAGGGTAGCTCTTTTTTTAGTGTCACTGGAAGAGCCACAACAAAAAACATGAAAACACAAATGGTTCATGATGTTTGGACTTGAAACATGTGGTCCCTCTGGGTGGATGATTCTTGAGCCGGTCTAAGGTGAAAGAGCATTGTGTTTGTTTTTCTTTGATGGTATGAGGAAACTAGTTACCCTGCCAACAAGTCAAGAGGGCACACAAATGGCAGCAAGAGTTCTTCGAGATGAACAAGATATCATTACCAAACAATTATATCACTTGGAACTTGGAGGAGCAGGAAACAGTCAGACAGTCAAGAAATGGAGAGAGGGAGAGAGAGGGAGAGAGAGGGGTATCAATATGGTATCAACATTATATAGAAGTGGTAGGACCATCATTCACCATACACCATGATTGAATATACCATTAGATACCAGGTGACTAGATTTTCTTTGGTTCACATCAAGACTATCACACTTGGCTTGATTTCCAGGTTCGCCGTGAATCCGTACAAGAACCTCAATCACAACAGGCCAGGGTTCAGCATTTGAATGTTGGGTTGTTGATTGCCTGGTGTTGTAGTGAGATTTGTGCCTTGATTTAACATTATGTTAAAATCACCACTTTTGGTAGGTAAATCATCCATTTAAACGGACCAGCTATGTCGAATCACCAAAGGGTAGTTGGACGACACTCCACTGATATGGAATTGGTCAAAGCTCTGAAAGTGCAAACAGAGATAGTGCAAACAGAGATATCTGGTATTTATATATATATATGCACTGGCAAAGATGAATTGTTCAATTTGTTCCCAAACTGCAGCTTCTATCCATCCTTTCCCCCTTCAACAAACATCTCTTCCATCCACCGCCCTTTCGCCAGGATTGTGATCCTACAGGGGGAGACCCAATCAGGCAAGACCAACCTCCTGCGCCACGCCATCCCATGGTACCGTCGCTGGACCATTTGGCCGCTGTCCATGGTCTGCTGGCGAGGCATCTATATGAACGGCCCGGGGAGCCCAGGATCATACCTGGGCCATGGCCGTTGGTGCCGGGGAAAATGTGAGTCATGTGCACATTGGAGATTGTTTAATTGGTGTCTATACGCTTTAACTTGTCATTATTTTTTGGGGGTACATAAATAAGTAAATTTATATATATATATATTGTATTATTTACATATTTATTTATTTATTTGTTCATTTATTTGTTTATTTATTTATTTACGCATACACATAGGTAGATTTAGATATTCCCCACCCTCGCATCTCTTCCCTGTCCCCATGGCGGAACCGGCAAAACGTGTACTTGAACTACAACCAGTTCGAGAAGATGAGAAGAGATCTCCGGAGCATAAGAAGTCCAAGCAAGAAAAGAAAGAAGAGAGGAAAAGAGAAAAGAAGGAAAAGAAGGCAGAGAAGAAAGCGAAAAATGAAAGACGAGAAGAACAGGCAAAACATTGGCGAGAACAAGTTGCCAACACACCACATCGGCCATACACAGACCCATCAGAAGAAACAATCTCCCCTCC
>BGPT01003148.1:25116-53230 GCA_003297045.1 Symbiodinium sp. clade C Y103 | reverse complement strand
ACCTTGGGCAGGTGAGGCAACCGACCGGTGCCCCTGTTGACGAAAAGGAAGGAGTCAGTGCTCCGTTGAGTTTTTGGTAGCACCGTTGGCAACTTAACTATTAATAATGAGAGATATTAAAAGGCAGAGAAATTATTAATAAGAAATTTTAAAAATTAGAGATGGACTGGGCTTTTTTTTGACCTGGTGGGGTTTTTTTTGGACCTATTTTGAAGGAAGCGCAGCAGGCAATAACCATTCTTTTGGCTAGGAATGGATGGCTGAGGGCTTCAGGTTGACGTGGTCTCGTACTATTATAATGAAACACTTCTGGGGGTGCAGGGCGGGTGCATAGCCTAACGAATGGCAGGTTGGCTGGGTGAAGGGTTTCTGGTTGGTATGGTTTGTCTTCACGGGCGGCTTCTGTCGACATGGCGGTGGGTTTCTGGATGGCATGTTTTGTTGGGCACGGGGCTTTTGGTAGGCATGGGTTGGGCACGGGCCCGGTATTGGCTTCTGAATCGTAGGGTGTGTGCACGTGGGGTGCTGGTGGCCAGGGATGCGGGCTTCCAGACGAAATGGTTTGTATTGAATGGGGTGTCTTGGTGGGCTCCTGAATGGCAGGTATTGCTGGGTGAGGGTAGGTTTCTAGATGGCATGTTTTGTCGGGTACGGGGCTTTTGGTAGGCATGGGTTGGGTATGGTAGGGCTTCTGAGTTGTAGGGTGTGTGCGCGTAGGCAAGGTGAGACGGGTTTCTGGAAGGAATGCTTTGCATTGACTGGGGTGTCTTGGTGGGCTGCTGAATGGCAGGTACTGTTGGGTGACGGGCTTCTGGCTGGCATGGTTTATCTTCACGGGGGGCTTTCTTTTGACATGGCGGTGGGTTTCTGGATGGCTGAGTCGTTTACCTGTTTTGTTGGGCACAGGGATTTTGGCAGGCATGGGTTGGGCACGGGCCCGATGGCTTTGAATTGCAGGGTGTATGCACGTGGGGTGCTGGTGGCCAGGGATGCGGGCTTCCAGATGGAATGGTTTGCATTGGCTGGGGTTGCCTTGGTGGGTGCAAGGCTTCTGGTTGGCATGGTTTGTCTTCTCGGGCGGTTTTCTTTCGACATGGCGGTGGGTTTCTGGATGGCATGTTTTGTTGGGCAACAGGCTTTTGGCAGGCATGGGTTGGCATGGCTTCCGAATCGAAGGGTGTGCATGTGGGGTGCTGGTGGCCAGGGATGCGGGCTTCCAGACGGAATGGTTTGCATTGACTGGGGTATCTTGGTGGGCTCCTGAATGGCAGGTATTGCTGGGTGAGGGTAGGTTTCTGGATGGCATGTCTTGTTGGGTACGGGGCTTTTGGTAGGCATGGGTTTGGTATGGCAGGGCTTGTTGGGTATGGCAGGGCTTCTGAGTTGCAGGGTGTGTGCGCGTAGGCAAGGTGAGACGGGTTTCTGGAAGGAATGCTTTGCATTGACTGGGGTGTCTTGGTGGGCTCCTGANGTGTGCGCGTAGGCAAGGTGAGACGGGTTTCTGGAAGGAATGCTTTGCATTGACTGGGGTGTCTTGGTGGGCTCCTGAATGGCAGGTACTGCTGGGTGACGGGCTTCTGGCTGGCATGGTTTATCTTCACGGGGGGCTTTCTTTCGACATGGCGGTGGGTTTCTGGATGGCTGAATCGTTTACCTGTTTTGTTGGGCACAGGGATTTTGGCAGGCATGGGTTGGTCCCCCCCCCGATGGCTTCTGAATTGCAGGGTGTGTGCATGTGGGGTGCTGGTGGCCAGGGATGCGGATTTCCAGACGGAATGGTTTGCATTGACTGGGGTTGCCTTGGTGGGTGCAGGGCTTCTGGTTGGCATGGTTTGTCTTCTCGGGCGGCTTTCTTTCGACATGGCGGTGGGTTTCTGGATGGCATGTTTCGTTGGGCAACAGGCTTTTGGCAGGCATGGGGTGGGCCGGCATGGCTTGAAACTTATGCTACAGCCTTCCTGCCTTAGAAGCTTCTTCGACGTACTGGTAGCTTTCTTGCCAAGGAGCTTCTGCTATATCACTTTCTGCCCTGGAAGTTTCTGCTACATAAGTTGCGTTGGATTGAACATCAAAAATTAACAACTTAGAGCACACAGTTGTGACTAGATTTTTTGTGTTAAAAATGCAAAGTGAACAAATTGAATAAGTTGCGGCTTTGAAGTCTTGTGGATTTCAAAAGAAAAGGAACATGAAAAGAGTGGCAAAACCTGCTGAATTGAAACCTCTTGGGAATTTGAAACCTCCTGGGAATTTAAAAAAACATGCAAAATGAGTAGATTGAAAAACGTTTGGTTTGATGTCTTTTTGGTTCCAAGGATTAAGAGGCGCATAAAATGAAAACACAATAGCGGCATCAAACTTAAGCTTCAAACATTGGAGCGTGAATAGATTGAAGAAAAATCGTCGGTTTGAAATCTCTTGCTGGATTTCACAAATCGGGATGTGAAAAAATGTAAACATCAGGTGGCTTGGTCTTGATATGTTTGGTTTTGAAAATTGGAAGATGCTGTCTTATTTTTGATTCAAGACAAAATATTCATGATATTTTCATATGTTATTTTTCTGCATGTGTTTGGTGAATCCTATTTAGGAGCAAAGCCAGGAAACCTGAAAGAGAGCAAGGGTTGGACGATGTAACATCTCCAAAGAAACCGGCATTTTCCCACATGGTGTCACATTTGTTATGTCCTTTGAACCTGTTTTCCTTTTCTTGCATGCAACAAGTGACCTGGAGACCACCATTTTTGGACCAGAAAACAGGTTGCCCAGGACAGTTCAAACTAGAAAACTGCAAAAGAAACCAGGACTGAGATCAGGGGTTTGAGGGCAAAGCCATTCCAAGGAAAACCAGGGGAGAGATCAGGGCTAGAAGATGAAAGCTGCCACAATGAAACCAACGATGAGGGGTTGGAACCCAACCACTTTCCAAAGAAAGCGAGAAAGAGATCAGGGGCTGGAAGAGAAAGTCCTTCCATCGAAACTAGGACCTAGGACAAAAAATCAGGGAAGCAGGAAAAAGAGCAGGGGTTGGAGATGAACCCTTTCCAAAGAAACCAGGCAAGACAGCAGGGGCCGGAGAAAAAAACAATTCTAAACATATTGAAAAAAATCAGGGGTTGGAAAAGAAAACCCTTTCCCAAAAAGTGGAAGAACAACACCCAGGGATGGAAAAGAAAGATTTTTAAAAGAGAAACCAGGAAAGACATCAGGGGTTGGAAGCAAAACCCTTGTCAAAGAAACCAGGACAGAGATCAGGGGTTGGAATCCAAACCCTTTCCAAAGAATTCAGGAAATAGATCAGGGGTTGGAAGCAAGACCCTTGTCAANCCAGGACAGAGATCAGGGGTTGGAATCCAAACCCTTTCCAAAGAATTCAGGAAATAGATCAGGGGTTGGAAGCAAGACCCTTGTCAAAGAAACCAGGACCGAGATCAGGGGTTGGAATCCAAACCCTTTCCAAAGAATTCAGGAAATAGATCAGGGGTTGGAAGCAAAACCTTTGTCAAAGAAACCAGGACAGAGATCAGGGGTTGGAATCCAAACCCTTTCCAAAGAATTCAGGAAATAGATCAGGGGTTGGAAGCAAGACCCTTGTCAANCCAGGACAGAGATCAGGGGTTGGAATCCAAACCCTTTCCAAAGAATTCAGGAAATAGATCAGGGGTTGGAAGCAAGACCCTTGTCAAAGAAACCAGGACAGAGATCAGGGGTTGGATTCCAAACCCTTTCCAAAGAAATCAGGAAATAGATCAGGGGTTGGAAGAAAAACCTATGTCAAAGAAACCAGCACAGAGAGCAGGGGTTGGAATCCAAACCCTTTCCAAAGAAATCAGGAAATAGATCAAGGATTGGAATCCATGCAAACCAGGACAGAGATCAGGGGTTGGAAGGAAAGCCGGAAACCAGGAAAGCCAGCACCCCTTCCAAAGAAAAAGCAAGAGCGAGAGAGAGAGAGCGAGAGAGAGAGCAAGGGTTGGAAAAGAAATCCCTTCCAAAGGAAGAAGGAAAAGGAACAGGGGTTGGAGGATGAAGCCCTTTCTAAGAAAGAAGGACACAGATCAAGGCTTGGAGGACAAGAAAGGTTGCATCTTGGGTTTGAAAACCCATAAGACACCTGGGCTGGATGGAAAAGCACTGAATTTGCAAACATGACCTGGACAGCCTTTCTGCATTGAATTCTTTCCTTGGGCTGAAGAGCTTGCAGGCTTGAAAATCCTTTACGTATACAGAAAAGATATTCCTAGAGAAAACAAGAAAGCATTTGTTTTTCCACAAAATCGATTGATTTTTGATCATGCTTACACAGGCTTGAAACAAAGGCCATGAGATGCACCAAACATGGAGTGGAGGCTGCAAACCTTCACAAAGTGGAATGTTCATGCGCAAACACCCGCAAACAAGGAAGCTGTGTCGCTTGTNGATGCACCAAACATGGAGTGGAGGCTGCAAACCTTCACAAAGTGGAATGTTCATGCGCAAACACCCGCAAACAAGGAAGCTGTGTCGCTTGTGCCCGCGAGCGATTTTCTCGCTTCACAAGACCAATGCTAAGTCCCCCAAGCCCCCCCACCCAAGTCCCCTGGTTCACCCTAACTGGTTGAAGCATTGTTAAGTAAGATGCTTTCACAACACCAATGCCAAGCGCCAAGTCCCCCAAGCCCCACCCAAGTCCCCTGGTCCACCCCCATGTCCATAGTCGCCCCGCAAAGTCCCCCAAATACAAACCCTAAATGGAGGAAGCATTGTGATGTAAGATACGTTCACAAGACCAATGCCAAGTCCCCCAAGCCCCTCCCAAGTCCCCCAGTCCCCCAAGTCACTCAGTCCCCCCCAAGCCCCCTAAATATAAACCCTAAATGGTTGAAACAGTGTACATGTCCATCTGGGCGCAAGTGTGGGCGCAAGTGAGCCTTCTCCCCGTAAACAAAATACATTCAAAACAAACGCAACAAATGGGTCCAGCACTAGTGCCTATAGTTGCTACAAATAAATTATGTGAGGGGTGTCGGGTTTTGCTTTTATTTAGTGGTTAGTATATGTTAGTTTGTTTTTCTTGGGTGCAGCGGTTTCGTGACTCTGAGTTCAGAAAACATCAACAGATTTAAAAAAGAAAACAATCTTCAGCCAACCTACGCCCCTGCCTAGTCGCCAGTTTTTTTTGGTTGATTCTGTGAGTGCCTGCCAAGGTTTGCTGAAAGTCTGAGGGAATTGAAAAGCAAGAATATGCCTCGATTTTTCCAAAGGTAGGAGCAGCTGGAAATCGTACGCAATGCTGCCAGCATGTTTTTGGCAAGTGATATACTGAANTATGCCTCGATTTTTCCAAAGGTAGGAGCAGCTGGAAATCGTACGCAATGCTGCCAGCATGTTTTTGGCAAGTGATATACTGAAATATAATGTAATCAGTTCCCGTTCCTGCTAGAAAGTTTCACCAAAAACCGAAACTGTTTTATTCTGCTAATGGTGTTTGTTTTATGGCCACGTTTGTATCCTGAATGCAGAAATATACTGCTTGTTTGCGAACAGCATTTACACAGGGAAGCTTTTACACAGAGCTACACGCAGACGCTTTTAAATAAAGCAGCTTTTACATACAGAAGCTTTCACACACACATAAGCTTTTCCTGAGGACGGACAGCGTAGNTACACGCAGACGCTTTTAAATAAAGCAGCTTTTACATACAGAAGCTTTCACACACACATAAGCTTTTCCTGAGGACGGACAGCGTAGATAGTCACCAAGTGGCGGCCAACACGGCACTCCTGAGGATGGACAGCCTAGAGAATCACTAAGTGCCGCCCCTGCCACGCCAAGTAAAGACACGTTGACAGAGACAAGTTCATAGAGATGAATGTGATAGAGACGAGTGTGATGGAGAGAAATTGATAGAAATGAATGTGATAGACAACTCGATAAAGACGGGTATGATAGAGACAAGTTGATAGAGAGAGGAGGGAGGAGGAGGGAGGAGGAGGGAGGAGGANAATTAGAACCCCACGCGGTGATGTGGGGGAAAGCTGCAACAAATCTACAAGGAGCAACATTTAAGACAAACAGACAGGTAACCGAAAACTGGAAGCAAACAAGGGCCTGCATGCAAAGCGAAAGGAAAATGATCAAAACCCTGGGCAATATAGAAGCAAAACTATTTTTTCTTCCATAAGAAAGAACAGTTTCCATTCCCAAAGTGGTGAAATTATAGCACCTCTTTTGTGGCATTGTTCGACCAAACATGCCGGGGAAAAGCTCAAGCAGCCGCCCGCAGTTCCATGTCAAAAAGAAGCCTTCCAGAAAACATGTGGCAGGTGGCTGCTTTTTTGGCGCTCTTTGGGAAAACATGCCACAAAAAAGCCTTTGGGCGGCCCTTGGTGGGCAGGACCCCATTGTCAGAAAGCAACTGAAAGAGAAGCTGTATGCTAGCAGAAGTGAGCGGTCCTTGGTACTGCTTGCACGCCACCCACAAGCGCAGGTCCATGTCAAAAAGAAGCCTTCCTAAACCGGCGCGTTTTGAAGCCTAGCTCATTCACTGAGAGAGCCTGTTGCGTTAAGAACACGCCGCTGAGAAGAAAGCGTTATTGTGGCAAACATGACACACAGAAGCCGGAGGGAAGCCTTCGACAGGTAACCGCCCGCAGATCCATGTCAAAAAGAAGCCTTAGGTCCCTTTTGGAGCTGTTCGGGGAAAACATGCCAACAAAAAGCTTTAAGGCAGCCTGTCATTGCCGCACTCAGGTCCATGTCAAAAAGAAGCCTAGGGCCTTGTTGGCGCTGTTTGGGGAAACGTGCCAAAAAGAAGCCTTGGGCAGCCCTGAGTAGCCGCCGAAGCACTGTCAGAACAAAGCAAGGCACAAGTAGCACAAGCAAGTGGTGCTCTGCGCCACTGCTTGAAGGAACATGCCCTCAAGAAGTCCTGCAGCAGGCACGCGCCAAACCACGTCGGAAAGGAGCCTTCCTATAAACATGCCTAAAGGAAGCCTAAACCAGCGCGTTTTGAAGCCTAGCCCATTAGAGATATTAAAAGCAAGAGATATTATTAGTAAGAGATATTATTAGGAAGAAATATTAGAAGCAAGAAATATTATTAAGAAGAAATATCATAGTAATTAAATAATTGAATTTCATTAGTAAGAGATGCCAAAAGCTAGAGATATTATTAGCAAGAAATAGCAAAAGCTAGAGATATCAAAAGCAGGAGATATTATTAGGAAGAGATGGCAAAAGCTAGAGATATTAAAAGCAAGAGATATTATTAGTAAGAAATAATATTAGTAAGAGATATTATTAGCAAGAAATATCATATTAATTTAGTTTTATTAGTAAAAAATATCAAAAATTAGTGATATTATTAGCAAGAGATACCAAAAGCTAGAGGTATTAGCAGCAAGAGATGTCAAGATCAAAGGATGTCAAAAGCAAGAAATATCAAAAGAAAAAGATATCACACCAAGGGATATCATAAAGAGGGATGTCACAAGCAAGGGATATCAGAAGTAAGGGATCTCAGAAGCAAGGGATAGCAGAAATAAAGGATAATAAAAGCAAGAGATATCAAAATTAAAAAATGGCAAAAGCAAGAGATGTCAAAAGCAAGGGGTGTTAAAGGCAAGAGATATCAAAAGCAAGGGATATCAATTTTTAATTTTTAATTTATTCAAATTCATTTTGAATATTGAAATTACTATATTTTGAAGTAAGTCTCACACAAAATTTCGTTTTCTTATCTTCAATTTTCAATTTTTCAGGGAAATTTCATACGAAAGATTCATTCTCATATCTTTAATTTTCAATTTTTGACGAAAATTTCCTACGGAAGGTAGTGTCGCACGAAAGCTTCATTTTTACTTTTTTTTTTCTGAAGGAAATTTTACATGAAATAACGTTTTTGTAAGTTAGCGGATGTATGCAATATTGTCTTTTGCAGGACAAAGTGTGCCTTGGAAGATGGATGGGGAAGGTCTGGCGCACGACGGTTACGAAACGGTCCCGGCTATACCGGATCATGCTCGGATTGGCCCCGCAATCAATATAAAGGTTTCAGCCTTACTTTTAACAATTCCAAACTACGGAATTTGAAGAAAATCTCGCACGAAAATTTTATCTTCTTATCTTCCATTTTTAATTTTTGAAAGAAACCTCGCACGAAAATTTTATTTTCAGACCTTCTTTTCAATTTTTTAACGGAAATCTTGCACAAAAATTTCGTTTTCACCTCTTTAATTTGCAATTTATAAAAGGAGTTTCGCAGAATTATATCTTCAATTTTCAATTTTTAAGGGAAGTCTCGCACGAAATGCATTTTTTAAAAATAAGCGGAAGTACGAAATCTTGGAATTTAAAAATATCAGGAAAGGGGATAAGATATGCAGGCGGGAATATACGATGCTTCAAAAACCAAACAAGTCAAAAACCTTCTCAAGAAATATTGCAACGGCTTCAGCATATTGAATGCGCCGCAATTCTTTTTCCCCATAAGATTTTATGGTCCGAGGTTGGAAAAATTCAAGGCCGCATCTTAAATAAATTTCTTATATCTTACCAAGCTTACGGAATTCCTTTTGTTCCACCTTATGGTACCGATGGCCAGAAGAGAATTTACCGGGGGGGATGAGAGCCCTACGAACAGGGCGGGCCAAAAATTTTCTTAAGGTGGATGGCTAGTGTAAAACAATTAGTGTCCTTATCAAATAAATAAAGGCACCACCTTAAGGGGCCAATCTAAAAAATTCCATCTTACGGGAAGTACATCAAGATTCACATCTGGAGCCCTCATCTTACGAACGCAGCAATTTCAGAATCCGTCGTCTTACGGGGGCAGCCAGCGCGACGCTTCGTCCTACACATTTTCCTTAGTTCCCATCTTACGGAAGACCCCTTCGAAGAGAGGGGAGGAGGGAGCAACCAAGGCGCACCCTCCCAACAAGCAGCAAGCAGAGATGATCCTTCTTACGGATCAGCCCCACCCACCAACCCCACCTTGCCCTCTTACGTAAAAGCTTGTTGGACATGCGCCCAACTACGCTTTAATTACATCAGGAAAGGGGATGAGGTACGCAGGCGGGGATACGCGACGGTTCAAAACCTTAACAAATCAAAAACCTTTTCAAGAAACATTGCAGCGGCTTCAGCATGTTAAACACCCCGCAATTCTTTCTCCCCACAGGATTTTATGGTCCGAGGTTGGAAAAATTCAAGGCCGCATCTTAAATGGATCTCTTATATCCTGTCAAGCTTACGGAATTCCTTTCGTTCCACCACATGGTNATTTTATGGTCCGAGGTTGGAAAAATTCAAGGCCGCATCTTAAATGGATCTCTTATATCCTGTCAAGCTTACGGAATTCCTTTCGTTCCACCACATGGTGATCTAGATATTTTCCACCCGTCTTCAACGGAATCACCNCTTAAATGGATCTCTTATATCCTGTCAAGCTTACGGAATTCCTTTCGTTCCACCACATGGTGATCTAGATATTTTCCACCCGTCTTCAACGGAATCACCATTTGGTTTTAGAAGCCATCTTCTGCTTCTTTGACAACTTGCCTTGAACTTGAGGGGGTTTCCTCTTTTCTTCCTTCCAACTCAGGACCTCTTCCCGATACTGCAGGAGTTCCTCCATGATTCCCAAAGCCAAATCTTTCCAGCTCACCGGACATCTCCGTTCAAGATCGGGAGATAGGAAGAAAGTGAGAAGAGAAGAGATCCAGGTGCGCGAAAAGGTAGGAAAGTCGCGAAACGCTGTGTTTCTCCAATGTTTTGTGGCTCCGGAGATTCGAAAAGTAGGCTCGCTAAAGCGGCGGGTGCGGAGACAGCTCCGCAAATGAGAGATGATAAATGGCACGCCGTTGTGGCGCGAAGCACATTTGGAAGTAAAAAGCGTTAAAAATTGTCGGGCTCGGACCACTTTTCGAAGTTAAGATGTGGAAAAGTGCACGGCGTTGTGGCGCGAAGCAAATTTGGAAGCCAAAAGTGCCAAAACACACCAGCTCCGGAGCACTTTTCGAAGTTGAGATGTGGAAAAAGTGCTCGGCGTTGTGGCGCGAAGCACATTTGGAAGTAAAAAGTGTCAAAAACTGTCACGTTCGGAGCACTTTTGGAAGTTGAGATGTCGAAAAAGTGCACGNGCTCGGCGTTGTGGCGCGAAGCACATTTGGAAGTAAAAAGTGTCAAAAACTGTCACGTTCGGAGCACTTTTGGAAGTTGAGATGTCGAAAAAGTGCACGGCGTTGTGGCGCGAAGCACATTTGGAAGTGAAAAGTGTTGAAAATTGTCAGGTTCGGAACGCTTTTGGAAGTTGAGATGTCGAAAAAGTGCACGGCGTTGTGGCGCGAAGCACATTTGGAAGTGAAAAATATACAAAATACCACATTCTCGGACCACTTTTGGAACATGAGATGTCGAAAAAGTGCACGGCGCTGTGGCGCGAAGGACATTTGGAAGTGAAAATCTTAAAAACACCGCATGCTCGGACCACTTTTGGACGGGTGGACGTCGTTTTGTGTGGCCGGCGCACGGGATTCTGCACCTGGTCAAAAGTAAGCTAAACGTGTGGGTTTTGTGGCATTTTCAAAAACGATGGCAGGCATGGGACATTTGAAGAGGATCTGCACAGATGCATTTTTCGTGGCAGGCGCAATAGAAGAGACACTTCAAGCAAACATGTTAAGAGGTGAAGGCATTGATTTCCTGAGAGGGGTTGCATTTTGGAGCATCAAATCTTCAGGTTTGCTGAGATGATTTTGTGTGACAAGTGCAACACTTCGTCTGACTTGGCTTCACGTTTTCGTGGCAGGCGCAGTACTTTAGAGACATGGCGCGGAAAAATCGCAAGACGCATTGGCACGAGGCCGTCAGCTGCACAATCAACTTTCCTTTTTGTAAAGAAGCCTCGCAGAATTGTTTCGTTTTTGATGTTATCAACTTGGAAAATGGAGGAAGTCTCGCAGATTTGCTTCGTTTCGGAATGTTACACTACAACTACAACTACATCTACATCTACAACTACAGCTACAACTACATCTACAACATCTACAACTGCAACTATTACAACTACAACAACTACACCACAACAGCCACTACAACTACTACAACAACTACAACAACTACNATCTACAACTGCAACTATTACAACTACAACAACTACACCACAACAGCCACTACAACTACTACAACAACTACAACAACTACAACTACAACTTTAACTACAAGACAACTACAACTACAACTACTACAACTACAACTACAAGAACTACAACTACAACTTTAACTACAGGACAACTACAACTACAACTACTACAACTACAACTACAAGAACTACAACTACAACTACAACTTCAACTACATGANCAACTACAACTTTAACTACAGGACAACTACAACTACAACTACTACAACTACAACTACAAGAACTACAACTACAACTACAACTTCAACTACATGACAACTACAACTACAAGTACAACTACAACCACTACAACTACAGCAACTACAACTACAACTACAACTACAACTACATCTACAACATCTGCAACTGCAACTATTACAACTACAACAACTACACCACAACAGCCACTACAACTACTAGAACAACTACAACAACTACAGCTACAACTTTAACTACGGCCAGCACTTGCGCTATGCCCCCCACTCTTTTGGGATGATTGTCGGGAACTTCATTTTTGCTGACCCTTGCAGTACTTTGTGGCCTTCCACTATTTTGAATGGTTCAACATGATGTCCCTCACGTGGCGTCGTGGGGGACGGGATTGTTGACCCTCTGCGGGGTGTCTCTGGCGGCTGCACACGCTGTTTTCAACACTTTTTACATAGACCCTGATGAAAACCTAGAAAAACCCTAGGCCAGACCCTAAATTAACCCTAAGGAAACCCTAAATGAACCCTAAAGAAACCCTAAAGAAACCCAAAAAACCATATGAAAGCGTATATAGTGAAGTACCTGGTGGTCGTAGCGCACGTGCTGCGGGTTTAACTACAGGACAACTACAACTTCAACTACATGACAACTACAACTACAAGAACTACAACTACAACTACAACTTCAACTACATGACAACTACAACTACAAGTACAACTACAACTACTACAACTACAGCAACTACAACTACAACTACAACTACAACTACATCTACAACATCTACAACTGCAACTATTACAACTACAACAACTACACCACAACAGCCACTACAACTACTACAACAACTACAACAACTACNATCTACAACTGCAACTATTACAACTACAACAACTACACCACAACAGCCACTACAACTACTACAACAACTACAACAACTACAACTACAACTTTAACTACAGGACAACTACAACTACAACTACTACAACTACAACTACAAGAACTACAACTACAATTACAACTTCAACTACATGGCAACTACAAGTACAAGTGCAACTACAACTACTACAACTACAACTACTACAACTACAACAACTTCAACTACAACTTCAACTTCATGACAACTGCATCTATTACAACTACAACTTCAACTACAACTTCAACTACAACTTCAACTACGTGACACCTACAAGTACAACTACAACTACTACAGCTACAACTTCAACTACAACTTCAACTACAATTTCAACTACAACTTCAACTACATGACAAGTACAACTACAACAACTACAACTACAACTTCAATTCCATGACAACTACAGCTACAACAACTACAGCAACTACAACAACTACAACAACTACTACAACTACCACAACTACAGCTACAACTACATTACAACTACAGCTACAAACACAACTACATCTACAACTACAAACAACCACAACTACAACTACACTACATTACATCCACATTGCGCTGCCTCCAACCACTTGTCAGTCCATCTGTGGGTTCGCTCTGTCATCCATCATTCACAGCAACGAGCTGCTCCTATAAGGTTTCTAATTTTTGAAACTTCCGCCACCGCCTTGTGCGGTACTACTGGTAGTTTCTTTCCAGAGGATCAAACATTTGCAACCGCAAGATATGCGAAACGAGGTATGATTCGCGTTCATGTTGCCATGCCCAACGGCGCTTCTGGATCTTTTCATGGCGCGCGCTGCCACACTGGGAAAACTTAGAAGTGCCGCAGAACGCTGGTTCCAGCAAATATTTTGAAATTGGTGAGAAAAGATGGACGTATGTTCAATGACGAGACTCAAGAACTGCAGGCCGTGGATCTAGCTGATGGAGATTAGTCACGGCTGTGGCTTTAGATGCGCAGATCACGGCTACAGCGGGCGCTTTCGCGGCATGGTGCCGCGGCAGCAGTCGCGTCATTTGTTGGGGCGCCGGTGGCTGGGACGGTGACGCATCCAAAGTGCAGCACCTGTTAGAAAACGTTTCTCAGGTCGCCGCTTCGCGACGGGCATTTCCGGTTCTTCGCGCCGACGGTCGCATCATCACCTGGGGCCGTGGTAAAGAGATGCTGGCAGCGCGCATGGCGTGTCCAAGACCGGCTTTGTGCGAACCAAGGGCAAAAAAAAGTTTCGGGCAATTCGTCCGCCGGATGATCTTGCCAATGTCGTCTCCGTCCACGGCACAGTCGCTCCCTTGCAGCTTCCGACGGCTCCGTGCGCGCGTGGGGCGATCCGGCACGCGGCGGCTCATGCGTTGCGGTGGCATCGCAGCTGTGCCACGTGCGATTGCTGCATGCCAATGCAGCCGCATTTGCACCGCTGCGGGAGGATCGATCGGTCGTGACGTGGAGAGACGCCAGCTGCGGAGGCGACAGCTCGGATGCGCAGCATCGGCTAGGATCGGTGCAGCACAACGGACACCGCCTTCGCTGTTCTTCTCGACGGCTCTGTCGTTGCGTCGGGAAGGAAACACCAGGGCGGAGACACGTCGGCCGTGCAAGAGCAACTGCGCAATGTGGATTTCGTTCGAGGCACTCACGGAGCTTTCGTCGCTCGCCTGCACGACGGATCCGTCGTAACGTGGGGCCTTCGAAAGCACGGCCGGGACGCTACGTCTGTTCGCCACCAGCTGCGCGATGTCCGTAACATCTGCGGCAGCAGCCTTTGCGGCGGTGCAGTCCAATGGCTTCGTCGTGCCCTGGGGTTCCAAGGGCTGCGGCGGTGATAGCTCCTGCGTCCAGCAGCAGCTCCGAAATGTGCGCCGGCTGCACGCATCGTGCGGCGCCTTCGCCGCTGTTTTGGCAGACAGCTGCATTGTAACTTGGGGCCATGTAGCATCTGGAGGCGAAAGCTGTGAAAACTGGGACTACTGGATATGTCAGTGTTGGTGTCCGCCGAGACGGATGCTGCGAAACTCGAAAACACCTAGGCGTGCCTCCCAAGACCCAAACAACCAACACGTGCCAGCGTCAAGCCCCTTTTGCGCGAACAGAAGGCAAAAACGCAAGACTGTTGAAATGTCTCTGGTGAAAACAGCTGTGCTCTGTAGCAAAGTCAAAATCTCTTAGCACAGATGACTCACACTCCTTGAGAGTAAAAAGTCGCAGACAGGANTTCCTGGTCTTCACAAAAGACTATTCCGATGTTTCCAAAACATTTCTCTGGACAAAAGTCACAAAATACCGTGACGTCCAAAACGAATTCAGTTTCAGGTTTATCGTTCAGTTGTCCTACAAAACCCTACGTCAAGCAAGTTCACAAAACAGGCCACTTTCCCCAAAACCAAAACAGGAAAACCAAAATGAAGGTTTGTGTTTTCCTCCCTCAGTAGTCGATCTTCTCAGCGCAGGATTCTAAGATCCTTTCGCGTGCATGCCAAAGCAAGCACCATGATCGACTGTTGACATCCTCGAGAGGAAAACCCAAACGATTTGGGGGAAACCGAAACCATGACCCATCAGTGAACATGTCTACACTATACAAGACACATGCACCACAACAGTGAGCTAGACCATGACTCTCGACATGGTCCNGAAACCATGACCCATCAGTGAACATGTCTACACTATACAAGACACATGCACCACAACAGTGAGCTAGACCATGACTCTCGACATGGTCCTAGCGAGGTGCTTCAACCTCAAACCTTTGCACTGCAGTCCGAAACTACCTATGACATCTCAGATGGTCACAAAGCAATTTCCAACTACCTATGCTTTTCGGCTCAAAAGTCGCCGAATTCAGATCTGTCGATGCCAATGGTGATGAAATCTTGCACCGATCACCATGGTAACCTTGAAAAATGACCAAAATGCATCGAATTCAGCTCTGTCAGTATTGTTGGCGATGAAATTCTCTGAAACTCACAGTGGTGTCAACCAAACGGTTCCGCAGACTTCAAAACGGCAGCTTTCGCCCAAAATCTCCAAGACTGCTTCCATCTCATAGACTGCATCCGTCTCGGCGGGCACTGACACTGGCATCCCCAGTAGTCCCAGTTTTCACACCCCCTTTCGACGAGGCGGGTGCTGGCCAACTCAATACCAACTATGCCAAAGCAAAGTCCTCTCTTCACTTGAATTCTCTGCGATGGCCTTCTGACTCTCCACAGACTTGAGAAGCGAACTTCGTCGCTTTCAGGTAAGCGGCTAAGTCGATGGCTTGCGAATTGGGCTGATGGACAAATTGCAGAACTCCTTTCTCAGTCATTGTCTGAAGATGTTCATCAGTTCCGTAAGTCTTCACGATCCAGCTGCAATACTTGCGGCATTCCGCCTCCACTGCAGCCTTGCTGTAAAGCTCCGAGAAGCTAATCTTCTCTTTCTTGTATTTCGGCATCGTCACCAGGGTTTTGCACCAATCCTCAAAGGATAGTCCTTTCGGAGTAGGGATCATCTCATCCAAATGATGAGGAACCATCACTTCTCCCTTGTCCATTGCCCCAGCTTGCATTGCCGTAATCTGTTCCGAAATCCATTCACCCTCGTCAAATGAACTCGGATCATCATCCTCAGAAGTGCATCGGCGTTTGGATGCATCAGTCATGCTGCTCTTGGCAGCAGCTCCCGAACTCTTCTTAGCTTGCTCACGCTTCGCCAGTAGCAAGTCTAACTGGCGTTGCTCAGCAGCCGTGAAGCTTGAGGTCTCCGCAGCAATGGGAAATGACATGGCATCAGATACCCCCGGGATGCAAACTACGGTGCAAAAGGATAAGCCTATGGCGCAGCAGGGGCTATCAGCCAACAAAACATCGGCTGGAGAGTCTCCAAAGCAACATGCAGGAAAATCCGAGAAAACGCAAAAGCAGCAAAAGCCACTGTCGGGCGGACCCGGAACAAACAGACCCACAACGCCAAACGTGACGACAGGCCTCCATCCCCAGTCCTTTTCCCAACCTACCTCAACCTTACCTNCGGGCGGACCCGGAACAAACAGACCCACAACGCCAAACGTGACGACAGGCCTCCATCCCCAGTCCTTTTCCCAACCTACCTCAACCTTACCTTCGCAAGCCTCGGTAGAAAACTACACAGTAAAACAGTGCAGGTTTCAGGTTTGTTTGCAGACTTGTTTTAAACATGACAGCAAACACTGAAATCACAAATGTTGCAATGCGAGTCAAGTCTGTGCAGAAAATCGCAAATGATTTCTATTCACGCCCTCTCAAGAATCACAAGAATCACAACACAGATAGCGCTGCCACAGCGCTCTTGACTATGCCTCGGGCCAGTGTGCTGTTATAGCGAGCTGTACTACTCCAGGAAACCTCGTTCATTGGAGCATGGGGTACGGTACACTTACATTGCCCAAAAGCCTGGCGCAAGGTCGTGACGAAAGTCTCGGAATTCGAAGTAAATCCCAGAACCTTCCCAACTGGCGTCCCTTGGTCAGTTCGAAACCCTGTGGCACACAAGTGGACTGGCACGTCATAAACATGACCAGCTTTCTTCAGTGTCTCCTTNGGCGTCCCTTGGTCAGTTCGAAACCCTGTGGCACACAAGTGGACTGGCACGTCATAAACATGACCAGCTTTCTTCAGTGTCTCCTTAGTCAGGTGCCTATTCCAGGTCTCATTTCTCCACGGCAGCTGGAAAGAGCTACAAGTCCCTAATGCAAGGTACTTGCCGACATGTGGAAGAATCTGTTCCCAATCAAAATCCGCTTCAGTGGGTTCATGATCTCCCCTTTTGAAATGTCGTAATGGCGAACCAGATGCACATGCTGAAGAAACATGAACAAACACTTTCTTGGGATTCCTAAACTGGTTGAGGTACTGTTACAGAGATCTGAGCATACTCGGAGATTCCATACCTTGCGTGATTCCCACATAGTGTCACATAGAGGATTCCCAATCTCTTGGTTTCTTGAGCAACAGATGACCCCCTTTCACAACAAACTTCCACAAAGATCAGATCACGAAAACCCTTAGTCAAGCTCGCAAGCGGTCCGTCAGAGACTTCAAAACCCAAGGAGCTCCTGTGATGCTCGAAGGCCGAAGTGCCAAGACACTTGGTCAGGAGATCGGAGGGGTTCTCCGTACCCTCGGGGAAACACAATACTAAGAGTCCCCTGTTGACTTGTTCTTTTAACCACTCAAGTTTGATTTCAAGATGCTTGGACTTCCTAGGGGTATCCATATTTTCTTAAACGCTTGAGACTACTTTCGCTGTCGGAATACAGTACACCAGGTATGGCTTTCTGAGTAGAATGGCCAATGGTGGACATGACTCCCCCTAAGAACTTCCCAACAGCAACCATTTCTTGAGCGACTGCCTGGAGAGCATATAGCTCGGCCTCCATGCTAGACAAACTTACCAACTGCTGATGCCTACTCAAAGTTTTAATGAGACACCTCCGGTACGTAATCACACCGCCTGTTATACACTTCTACGTCCAGTTGACTTCAAGGGTGCATGAGACGCATCAGAAAAACATACCAAGCGATCTTCTTGGGTAAGTGCCACGGGGCGCGACTTCCCATCACGTGGCGGAATCTCTGCAGGGATCCGCAACACAACCCTTTGATCCTCATGGAGATACCTCAAAACAGCCTTGAGGGCTTTCTCAGTGCAGTCAGTGGGCTTCGCCTGTTGGGTCGCCAGCAATCCAATCCATGCGCGGATGTCTTGCCGTGTCTGGGCGTACCAACTGAGCTTCCCAAGGGCAGAACGGAACCGGCTGTAAGCTTCCGGAGTTAGTTCCTTCCCTTCCTGATCTAGCATAGGCGTAATGTCAGGAGCAGCGCGGCTCCCTGACTTCAATCCGTAGGATTCAAACGTGTTTTCAAATCATCATCCGGGAGTCCTACAAACAGAGCCTTCTCACCTGGTTGACGGAAAATCTGTCGCCAAAAACTTGAGTTGACCACCCCCAGCCTTAGAGGTCTTGATAAACCCAGTCTTCTTCAGGACAACTTTCTTCCCAATTACTGACATGACGGTTTCGAAATCCCTCTCAGTTTCAATCGCAATGAGAATGTCATCAACATATGACAACAAAAGGCAAATAGCCCCGGATTTCAACCTTCCAGTAAACAAGCATGGCTCCAAATCGTCAGATTCCANGTCATCAACATATGACAACAAAAGGCAAATAGCCCCGGATTTCAACCTTCCAGTAAACAAGCATGGCTCCAAATCGTCAGATTCCAATTGCAATTCTGACACAATTTCAGAAAGAAACACAACCCACTCTTGAGAAGCCGATCTTAATCCATTCAGAGCCTTAAACAGGTGCAAATATTGCGGCTGTCCCTGAAAGCCACTTATGGATAAAGGCATCTTTGCGACAACGTCTCTCTTCCTTAGCGGCGTAGCCATGAAGGCTGCTGTGACATCGGCACCACCTAAGACGAGATCTAGGACACAGGCAACACCTAACAAGGCTTGTAGTGCATCAGCTGAAGGTGTCGGCGAACTGATACCCAAGACTCTTGCCGAGTCCTGATTCTTCGCAATGTCCTTTACAACAATACGGCATCTGGTGATACCCCCACCTTTATCAATGGTTACCCACCGGGCAGGGATAATCCTACAAGATTTGTCCAACCCTTTGGCTTCCAATTCCTGCAGATTATACAACTCACCAGTTCCCAAGTCAGACAGGTTCTGAATCTTTTTCTTCATGCCCAAAAGAGTGCTTTCCCCTGACAATTCTTTCAAGCTAGTGTCATCAATGGCACTTTCGGGTTCCCAAATACGAACATGATGATTCCCAAAAGGTACAACCACACTAGTAGCATTTGCTGCAGGCCGAATCGAAAACAGTGGCAGGTCACGAACCGGCTCGTCCGAATCTGTAGCCATGAAAGAGAGATCTTCCACGTCTGCAAGACACAGAGACAAACGTCGCTTCGACCTTTCCTGGTTAATCTCTTCTAATTGCATCTCGAGCTGCTCTAGTGGCGTATCCGAACTCCTTTTCGTGCTCGTGACTCGAGCGTACTCCGTGTCCACTTGGAATCCCTCAGTAGAACCTTCCATGGGTGAGCCCAATTCTTCTTTGACGGCTACCTCATCAGCACGGAACTTCTTGAGGTCGGAACCTTCTGACTCATCTCCATCTCGTTTCAACCCTGTTTGAGGCGGTGATTCCAAACCTAAGATATCCAAACCATTATCCCCAAAATCAGGTCGATAGGAACTCGAAGTGTTCACTGGCACAATCTCGGCATTTCCGGACTTCGATGAAGTTGCTTGGGGGTCAAGATCAGGTTCATAATTGTCTTCTTCTTCAGGTGGAGGAACATCCTTCAAACCCAAACCAGGGACCTTATCGGGGTTCCTTGGCGGTTCAACAGCTTGTTCTTTCATCCATTCCAGTAGCGTTCACAACAAGCTTTTGAATGATTCTTTCCCTGACGAGTCCCATAGAGCTCGATGGCTTTACAGGCGCTGCAGTTCGGGGTAATTTCATGTTCTTCCACCCACTTAAGAGGAGGTCCAGTGGTGGATTTCACTAAATCCTGTCCTTTGGGAAGCATATTCACCGGCTCCGAAGCAGATAAACCAATCGGCAACCCTGATCTTTCATCCACCAAACGGACAAATAAACCACAATCGTTCACAACAGTTAATGGCAAACACAATTTCAAACTCTTCGCAACAAAAAACCCTTCTTACCATTTCCACTCCAATACGAACGTTCGCAACTGCAAGACTTCCCATGGATTCCAATTGCGGGTGCAAAAATGAAGCTGGAACAAAACGTGGCAAACTTGGATTGGAATTGCGCAGTGAATCTGGAACCTCAGCCAAAACCTTAGGAACAAACAGTGAAAACGCATCTGTCTTGCACTTCTCCCCAAGAGCAATCTCACGCGGACTACGCTTGGAATCTTGCACGGCAGCAAAATTGTTGTGTGCAAAGCAGACATATATAATTGAGCAGCATCTGCAATGTGAATGGCTCACACAGCAGAGCAAGACCAAATTGCCTTTCACAATCCAGTATCACAGTTTTGATACCTTCCTTGATCAACCTCACGGCGCGCTCAGCATGTCCTGCACTCTCATGGCTTTGTGGCGCAGCGCGCTTCACAGTGAACAAGTACTGATCTGAGACACCAGTCACTAAGCTCGAAACAGCTTGCTCTGAGTCTGTGACCAATTGCACGGAGACTGACTCAGATCGCAAACCAANGTACTGATCTGAGACACCAGTCACTAAGCTCGAAACAGCTTGCTCTGAGTCTGTGACCAATTGCACGGAGACTGACTCAGATCGCAAACCAAACTCACGTAGCCAGCGCACCAAGCGTGTACGTGTGGCTTGCGGATCAGGCCCGCACAAAATAGCACCAACGCTGGATGAAAAAGTTTCTGTCAAGATCAAAATCTTGTGAGAGGCTGGCTGTTCTTCAGTGCCTATTTCTAAACCCTGAGTCACAAAAGCGAAATCAGCATGAATCTCAGTAGACAATTTCTTGTCCTGTCTCTTACGTCCATGTCGATGAACACCTTTGCATGATTGACAAACCTCACAAGATGGTTCAAATGGANAGTAGACAATTTCTTGTCCTGTCTCTTACGTCCATGTCGATGAACACCTTTGCATGATTGACAAACCTCACAAGATGGTTCAAATGGAACATGACCCCTATTCCATGCGCTGCCATCTCATCTGGCGTCAACACAGAAACCATGTCACCCAAAACAGCACACAACTCTGGCGGGTCAAGTTTCACATCTTTCCCCAGATACGGCTTGACCAAAATCCAAGGAGGGTCATGTCAAATTGAAACGTCAGTGGCCTTAACACCTGTTGCCTCATGAGACATGTCGACCCCATGTTTTCCAACAGTAGTTTCCCAGCCCAAACGTCCCAACTTGCAAGTTGACAAAATGCAAAACGCGGTCTGTCCAACCAAAACATCAATAGGAATCACTCCAGTTCGCTTATCCCCTTTGGGGTCGACAACCTGGATTACCAAAAGAACCTTGCAGAAACCCTCCATGGCAACGTCACTACCATTAGCGGCCTGCAGTGGGCTTGCAAAAGTTTGAACTTCCGTGTGTTGAAAATGTTTCAGAGCGTCGGGCGTAATGACGTTAACCGAAGCTCCACTGTCTAAAAGCCAAAAACCACTATCAACCCCTTCGCGATTGATAGACAGGAGTACTGACAACATGTGT
Source organism: Symbiodinium sp. clade C Y103 (assembly GCA_003297045.1). NCBI lineage: Eukaryota > Dinophyceae > Suessiales > Symbiodiniaceae > Cladocopium > Cladocopium sp. clade C. The sequence continues at coordinate 31,710 of BGPT01003148.1, read as the reverse complement.
GTTATCAGTGTCAGATGCAAGATCTCGTGAATCCACTACTGATCCTTCGCTAGAGTCAGCTTCAGATACGGCCTTCCCCACCTGGTGGGTACCCAACTGCTTCGTAAATTCCTTTGTCTCTTCGCTCTAGACACCACATGCAACTGACTCTTCGCTAGAGACAGCTTTCCCTTGCTAGGGGCCCTAAGAACAGTTTTCTCCCGCTGGATACCTTCCTGCCTCAAGGCTAAGTCTACTGGCAGTACGTCGCCAGTCTCCACTGGCAGTACGTCGCTGGTCCCCGCTGACAGCACGTCGTCAGCCTTCAATGCCAGTGCGTCGCCATTCCTTCCGAGCAGCACGTCGCTCTCTTCTGCTGGCAGTACGTCGCCAGGCCCTTGGTCCATTCCACTGAATGTCGACCATACGAATTCACATTCACGGGCATGGTCCACTCCACTGAGCGTCGACCAATTCAAGTCATACAAATCTTCGAGCTCCCCGGTCCGGTCCGGATGCGCGCAAACATCTAATTTCGGTATTGGGCTCATTTCTTTCGGAGTAACATCCGGCACAAAACTCGGAATCAAAGAACTCAAAACAAGCACTGATTGCCCACTTGCTTCCTGCGGTGCAGCAGACACCTGCTGTCCTGAACCCTCTGGTTCGGTGGCATCTTCACATTCTGTATACCACCAAGTACCGGCATCATCACAAATGGCAAACATCTTACCCTTCTTGCCGCCACCTTTGGTGTTACCTCTACCCTTCGACTTGCCTGATCCCTTAGTCACAGGAGGGGTTCCTTTTCCAGGCAAAGCTTTCTAGGGACTCTTGCAATTCAAACTCACATGACCCATAGCACCACAATTATAACACTTGATTTTACTCATGTCTGTGGGGCAATTCTGAGCAGTGTGTCCCTTGCGGCCACACTTCGTGCACTTCAATGCACCATTATATGAGTTGACAGTGTTCACAGTCCCGCTTTCCTCTGGATTTCCCTCAGCACCCGACGACGGATCACCAGTCTCCTCAGGACTTACAACTCCAAAAACTGCCTTCTTGCCGGGATTCAATTCCTTGAACAGCCTATGCTGATTCTCATACCATCTCGCAGCCTGCTTGAAGCCTGGATAAGTAGCTGTCTGTGCATGCATGAGTGCGTAATCTCGAACGGCAGATGGAAGACTCTTAACCAACATGTTCAGCATATCCCCATCTTCAACTCTCAAACCGCCCAGATCCTCAGCAGTATGCACAGTACTCATCATGCGTGNCTTAACCAACATGTTCAGCATATCCCCATCTTCAACTCTCAAACCGCCCAGATCCTCAGCAGTATGCACAGTACTCATCATGCGTGTGTACCTAGCTACAGAATACTCAATCTGACGAATCACATCAGTCACGGCTCCGTCTGTCGCAGACGACGAAAACACCTTAGCAAGCAACTGAGTCCTCAGTGACAAACACTCTGCTCTGTTTCGTAATGAGTATTCCCTTGTGAGCTGACGAATTAACTCATACCCATTACCCATATACGCGGTAGCATTCCCATACATGTCACCCGCTGATGTCCCAGGAATGATGTCCAACCCTTCCATGAAACCACTGATCATCAAAGAGATCCTAGAGTGACTAGCAAAAGCTACCTTCAAAATGGAACAAAGACGAACAGCTCTAGTTTGTTGGTCCCTTGACAGAGAGCTCCACAGGACAGGTGATGGCGAACGACTGGCCTGCTCTACTTCCCTGCCAAACTGAATAGATCCCAAAGAACACCAATTCACTAGACTCGTGAGATAGCTGGTCCATCCTAACACTTCTTCTTCCCTAGATACCCACTTCTCGGTGGAAGGAGTTGGAGGACTACCCAGCCACTTCTCACTTTTACTGAAAACATCCTTGTCATCAGAGCGTGGAAAATCCTGCTGTTGCCGTTGCTGCATACCAGCAGGCAATGGTAAACCCTGATCCCTATTATATATCCGGCACAAAAGGACCACCTACGTCCATACGTGCATCACCAAGACATTGAGGAACAAACTGGTTTACCTGTGCATATCCCGTACCATTTTGGTTGAAGCGTGGTCCTTGGTTCCACTGCATCCCCTGACATCCTGGACACCCTTGGCACCCAGGTCCTCGATTGAACTGCTGTCCTTGGAACATCGGTCCTTGGTTCCATGGCTGACCTTGGAAAGCAGGTCCTTGGCTCACACGAGAACTGTCTGTCTGTGATGGGGAATCTGGAACAGGAATGTTAGGACCTTGCTGCTGCATCTGTATCCAAACACTCCAAGGGTCAGGTTGTCCCTGTTGATGTGCTTGCTCCCTAGTCCCATCCGTGGCATTACCCGCGCATCCCGACACAAACCCTTCTTGCCCACCTGGCACGTTTGCTGTTCCCGGATACGCCCCTGGATTACATCCACCTTGGCCAGTCGGAGCAACACCCGCACAACCTGCACACCCTGCTTCTTGCGCTCCTGGACTTGCCTGCGCAGTTTGTTGTCGTTGTTGGTCTGCTACCTCACCTTCCCTTTGTGGTGTTTCCATTGACCTGGAACGAGCCTCAGCCCCGCAAGGCTCCGCTACCATGCGAAACTCGAAAACACCTAGGCGTGACTCCCAAGACCCAAACAACCAACACGTGCCAGCGTCAAGCCCCTTTTGCGCGAACAGAAGGCAAAAACACAAGACTGTCGAAATGTCTCTGGTGAAAACAGCTGTGCTCTGTAGCAAAGTCAAAATCTCTTAGCACAGATGACTCACACTCCTTGAGAGTAAAAAGTCGCAGACAGGANAGACAGGAAACTCAATTCCTGGTCTTCACAAAAGACTATTCCGATGTTTCCAAAACATTTCTCTGGACAAAAGTCACAAAATACCGTGACGTCCAAAACTTCAGTTTCAGGTTTATAGTTCAGTTGTCCTACAAAACCCTACGTCAAGCAAGTTCACAAAACAGGCCGCTTTCCCCAAAACCAAAACAGGAAAACCAAAACGAAGGTTTGTGTTTTCCTCCCTCAGTAGTCGATCTTCTCAGCACAAGATTCTAAGATCCTTTCTCGTGCATGCCAAAGCAAGCACCATGATCGACTGTTGACATCCTCGAGAGGAAGAAACCATGACCCATCAGTGAACATGTCTACACTATACAAGACACATGCACCACAACAGTGAGCTAGACCATGACTCTCGACATGGTCCTAGCGAGGTGTTTCAACCTCAAACCCTTGCACTGCAGTCCGAAATTACCAATGCATCTCTAATGGTCACAAAGCAATTTCCAACTACCTATGCCTTTCGGCACAAAAGTCGCCGAGTTCAAATCTGTCGATACCAGTGCTGATGAAATCTTGCAACAATCACCATGGTAACCTTGAAAAATGTCCAAAATGCATCGAATTCAGGTCTGTCAGTGTCATCGGCGATGAAATTCTCTGAAACCCACACTGGTGTCAACCAAACGGTTCCGCAGACTTCAAAAACGGCAGCTTTCGCCCAAAATGGGGTGCACTCATCTCCAAGACTGCTTCATAGACTGCATCCGTCTCGACAGGCACCAACACCGGCATCCCCAGCAGTCCTTTTTTTTTTTGCTCGAAAGAAGCGCACGCTGGCTCACGGCCTGTGTCACTAGACACAAAGAGACGGAAAGCAAATAACAAAGTATTCACAAAGTATTCACAAAAAGGAAACAACAAACCCTGCCCGGCTCTCAGAAGTGCTTCATGTGGTGGAAGCCAAGGAATCAATACAGGGAAGTCGCCTTCATAGTATCCAACATAGTATGATCAGTCATCCTCGGAGTACAGTGAGTATCGCATCGTCCCGAAAGCACAGCATGCGTAGCGCAATGAACTCCGGTGAGATTCCTCATGTTCCAGCCCAGCCAATACATCCCGCATCGAAGATGCGGGAAGAGCAAGGCCTTCATCATCAGCCTCCATCGTGTAAAGTGCAAATCTTTGTAAATCTATTGATAACAGCATCAATAGAAACCCGGCCATCACTCTGAGAAGTTGTACCTAATGTTGCAGAGCAGCGTAGTCGTTCGAAAATTGTAAGCACGGCATGTCGGCCCATGCCATACAATGTAGCTAAACCACATCACTCCCAATGAGGCAGTAGAGGCCAATATGAGCTCATGTACCTTGCGAACCATAAACCTCACCAACAAGGTTCCTGCAACACATCTGACTGTTCCTTTATGGCGTGGTCCCCCCCCCTGGGGGGTGGGGGGACCCGGCTCCTTTACTGATCGCCCAGCACTATTACTGACTGTTCTGTAGGGGTCAGAGTATTCCTTCTGTGGGTCTCCAGGGCATCAGAGGAGGCCGAACTAGGAGGGGATCCACTCACCGAGCACTTACATGCCCAAGATGATCACCCCTCCTTGGTTCTTGGCTACCTCTGAGTTCACATGTTGACTTCAGATGTCGAAGCAAACTTTCAAGTCAGTAATAGGTTGAATTGAGAAAAATTCCGCCAGCCGTTGCCACCTAGCCACAGGGCTGTGAGGCAAAGTTGCTCAATTGACATGAGTCAGGTGTCAGGTTATTCCTTTGATCTGACAAATGTTGTCAGGAGATATCTGCCACCTAGCCTCTGGGCTATGAGGCACAGTTGTTCAATTGACAAAGTCAGGTGTCAGGTTATTCCTTTGGTCTGGCAACTGTTGTCGGGAGATATCTGCCACCTAGCCTCAGGGCTATGAGGCACAGATTGTCAACATATATCGATAATAGTGGGAGCTTACATTGTAATCGATCAGAATCGCCGGTATGAGCTGGTATCTTTCCATCAGATATCTGTCCAGCTTTGATCGCTTTCGTTCAGGAGAGCATAGGTAATAAGCCACGGCTCTACCGAGTGCACTTTGGCACAGTCCTACTCGGCCCGGGCAGTTATTTCTACATCAAACCCTTATAGAAGGCCCAAAGACCCCAAACAAAGGAGGGGGGGAGGCGAGAGGAGGGGGAAGCAGGAAACAAAGAAACAAAGAAAACAAAGAAGGGCCACAGTGAAACCGAGAACCAGGTCTACGGATGGTCAACGACGCATGGACGTGTGTCGGGTTAGTGAGTCATGTCCCCCCTGGCTTCAAACTAAACCCTAGAAGTTTCTTCAATTTATGTCTCTATGAGCTGCCGAATGCGACTACACGTTGTAAGCATTTCGTAAACTGTTCCATCTCAGTACAATGTCTTGAGAGTCCTTTCAACCTGCAAGCGAAAGGAATACAGATTGAGCTCTATCACGCCTTTTTCCGGCATTTTCTCAGCGGTCTTCTCAATGATCAGGGGAGATGTGTGCCCCCCTATTTGACTCTCAGATTGTGTACCTACACCAGTGGCGCTGGTATTGTGCTTGAGCCATCCCGAGGTTATATTGGTCGGCCTCAGGGCCATCCAATAAATGACTATGTTTCCCTTTTCCTTTAGGTGTTCGTGATCTGGCTTCCGCATTCCCTCTTGGTGTGCGCTGCGAGCTACTTGCAGCACCCTGGGTTGATCTTGCTCTAAGGCTGGCCGCTCTGCGGGATGCTTCCTCCCTTCTCGCATGGTTGTCTTGCGCTTTCCGTGTAAATGGATTTGGTATTCCTTTTGCTAACCACAGCCTGGGGAATTGCCTTGCAAATTCTTGCAGCCGCTCCTGGGGCTCTATCGATTCACGGATTTCCACAATTGTTCTGGGAGGCCTACCTTGGTAGTCATGCCATCTTATGTCTCTGAAGTGCTCTTCAAGGTCAGCACTGGATGCTTGGCATCGCTTATAATCCAACGAGAAAATGTGAGTGGTTCTGTCACTGAAGTACTTTCCACTACCATATTCCCTTAAGACTCGGATTATCTCTGGCTCTATCTGTTGGGCTGAAAACTCATCACCCCCATAGTCATGATTGTTGATCGCGTTGTCCCTCATAGCATTGGGGTTGCTTGCCATCCAAAAGGGGCGAACCTTTTCCGCTACCCCTTGCTCGTTTATGTAAGGAAGCCTGATCTCCAATCTCGCATGCGCGGGCGTTATCAGTCTTGCTAGGCTGGACGCCACGTTAGGTGAGAGCCAGCCTCCAGAGAACAATTCGTGGACGAGTTGGCTTGCCTGGGGTCTGATGGCTTGTAGCTCGTGGATAGGCGGTTGATGTCCCCTAGCGCTGTAGAGGGTTAGTAGCCTACTCTTGTCCTCGAACNGGGTCTGATGGCTTGTAGCTCGTGGATAGGCGGTTGATGTCCCCTAGCGCTGTAGAGGGTTAGTAGCCTACTCTTGTCCTCGAACACATGATTGTCTTTCGCCTTCTGCTCTTCCTTTTGCTCGTCCGGAAATAGACGAATGATTTCCCGTTACTACTCTTTGGAACAAAGATCGTAACCTTATTTGGCCAAAGGAAAAATGTTTTTGTGTCGACAAAAACATAGTGGGCAACAAAACTCACTTCTAANGTTACTACTCTTTGGAACAAAGATCGTAACCTTATTTGGCCAAAGGAAAAATGTTTTTGTGTCGACAAAAACATAGTGGGCAACAAAACTCACTTCTAATTTTTAACACAACGCTTGGTGGAAACACGACTGTTTTTGGTTTTGGGTTTTGTGTTTCTGAAAG
>BGPT01003147.1:4483-45555 GCA_003297045.1 Symbiodinium sp. clade C Y103 | reverse complement strand
CAAGAATAAGAACCGAATTCCACTCCTAGATCTTTCAACCCATAATTTGGGATGTTCTAAGTATGTAATCTGCAGGTGAGTGTTGTTTAATTTTGGATTTGTTTTTCCTCTAACGAAGAGATACTTAGAACATCAAACTGTATTTTTTTGTTTATGTTCTAAGTAACACATGTTCTAAGTATGCGGTTTCTTGATTTGATGTTCTAAGTATGATACTTAGAACATCCTGTCTTGATTTTGTGATGTTCTAAGTACGTGTTTGGGTGATGTTCTAAGTAACACGNTTCTCCATGAATCATCCACTGAATAATCCAGAATTGCTGTTATTTCCCATTGGATTCCCATATAGTTGGTGATATTCCAATGATCCCTATAAAAATCCCGTGAAGTACCATTCAACATCCAATAGTATCCAATAGTTGGTTATATTCCCATTGGATTCTCATACAGTTGGTTATATACTATTCAATATTATTATCCCATTATTCCATGATATCCCATTCACATTCTCCATGAATCATCCACTGAATAATCCAGAATTGCTGTTATTTCCCATTGGATTCCCATATAGTTGGTGATATTCCAATGATCCCTATAAAAATCCCNTTCTCCATGAATCATCCACTGAATAATCCAGAATTGCTGTTATTTCCCATTGGATTCCCATATAGTTGGTGATATTCCAATGATCCCTATAAAAATCCCTTGAAGTACCCTCTGGTAAACTAACATAACTATTGAGAATTGCCATTTACAGTGGATTTTCCCATTAAAAATGGTGATTTTCCATAGTTATGTTAGTTTACCAGAGAGTACCATTCAACATCCATGAATCATCCACTCAGCAATCCATTGAACTATCATCCAGGTGAGTCAGCGCGCGCCTCCCAAGCCGCGCGCCTCCCAAGCACACGCGAAGGAGCCGCCGAGGGCACCCAGCGAGGCGCCGTTCTAAGCGCGGTGCTGTGGGTGCCGGGTCCATTGAGTGGTGGTGCCACCTAAATCGGTATTTAATGGTGGTTCAATAGGTAGAAAAATGGTGTTCAATGGTGTTAAATGGGTATTTATCTGAATATGGGATTTTGATCAATACAAAGTATAGGGATATACCTGCAAATCATGAGTTTCCAATGGAATATTGATGGGAATAAAATGGTGATTTCAACCATGCAAGATGATGGTTGAACCCATGAAACATGGTGGCTTAATGGGATCAGATGAGGCTTTGATGTGGGTCTTGTGACCGAAACAATCCTTGGCAAACTTTGGGATCTTAAGGGCATCTATTTGTTGCAGTCTGGCGTGCTGATAATGGAAAAATAGATCGGAGACCTCGGGTGTTTGAATCCTCGGTTTCATTGGGCCAGAGGTGGAGGATTCTCACGGCTGAAAGGATAACTTGTCGATGTATTTTGCTGAAGATTTGCTACTTTCCCATTGGTTCATCCACGATTTAGCGGTCCCAGGCTCCGAATGGTTTCTGGTTTAAACCTCTGGCATCATAATGGGACATTTGCCATAAAAATCCCATGTTTCTTTTTTGGAAATGAATATCCATCCAACATCATCCAACTATTTTTCGGTTCAGTAGGGTACCTATAGGGTTTTGACCCACAGCCATATTTCAGCGTTCACTCCAGGCTCCTGAGACGTCGGAACCGCAGACCGTGCCGCTCTCTGTGCTGGACATGGCATTGCGGCGGGCTGAGAGTCGAATCAGTCGATGCAGTTGGGAGCTGCAGTTGGGGTGGAACAGAACAACAATGGTATGGTATATCACCCGGAAAGTTACCTTCTGGTTGTTTAACAGCCATGGAAAACCACCATTTCTAATAGGTAAATCACCATAAATCATCTGTAAATGGGCCATTTTCTATAGCTATATTAAATAACCAGAGGGTAGGTGGAAATAGGTGAGAATGGTAGGGTCAACCAGTGTTAAGCATCAAGAACGAGTTGAACCCTTCTGAAGCAGGGATTTTGAGTTTTTGGATGGGTATGTCAGTAAGAAGCAACGCAATAGCTGCACAAACAGTCAGCAGCAGTAGCGCTGCCATTCAGAGCAAGGCCAATAACACCAGCGGCATCGCCGCCACCCAAGGAAGCAACAACAGCATGTCGATTCCCGCAGGTACCCATCGTCACAAGCAAAAACTGTTGCCAGAACATGCCAGAACCAGCTACGATGAGCGAAGCGCGATGCGGTGGCACTGAGAGCGTTGCCGCGGTGGTGACGTTTCACGTACTTCCGACTGACGGTTTAAGCATGATAACATCGGTACAGTAAACCATAGGATTCCATAGGGATATGGGGCTCCTGGGAGTATGGTGATACATCCACAAATAATTCGCTGGAACTGCACCCCCGAAGTAGGTCAACCTCGGAAGAGCCCGGGGGTAGAACTACTTGGTATAACCAAAACAAAATGGGAAGTTAAGCACAAGAAATAGGGGGAAACCTTGGTGATGGATAGTTTGAGTGGAGGTAAAAGCCCTTGACAAATGGACGCTAAATCGGGTCGAACTAGGTACTCACGATAACTAATCAAGTGGGGAAACCTTGGAAAAATGGTTGATTTCACCAAGAATTGCAAGGATATTTCGTTGGGATATAGTAACCTCATCAGCTATCATTTTGGAGCTGTGCACCTCGAAATCGCAGGATTTGAGCGTGGCTAAATTTGCTTGTGTGGGAGGCGCTCTCTTTTCGCGTAGTCTTCCCATTACAAATGAGATTCCATGTATTCACCACATATTCACCATAGATTAAACATAGATTCACCATCATTCATGGTTAGATCCCATATATTCAACAATCTAATGCTTCAATTGGATCACATATAATCCATAGATTCACCATACATTCACCACTAAGTCAGCCTCCACGGAGCCCAGGCAACAGGTGACTGAGGTCCCTGCGCCCCCGGGACTGAAGCTGGAACTGCCGACTGAGCCAGGCGGTGGGCATCCGGTGGACCGGGGGGGGGGTTTCATGGGTTGAAAACATGTGATTTTAGAGGGAAAGCCAGGGTTTCAATCCATTAATCCATGTTTTCATGTCATATCCCCCCCAGGTTTTATGGAACATTGGACCAACCTTTTTTTTTGGAAGAGAATGGGATAAGCAAGAATAGGATGATATGACATGTCATTAGATTTGATTGATAGGTGTTTGAGGCATGGGTATACCGGTATACCACCAAAATATACCAAGGCCCCCAGTGCACAAGGGTGTACCCAGTCGATTTAGGGATGCCCTATTGTCAGAGAAACCAGTTGTTTGGGAAATCTGACATCTGTTTGTCTTGGAATGTATAGCGCCTAAAATCGACTAAAGATGTTTATCGCAGTTTTTTGGTTGACCTGTTTTACAAAGCATATGTCATGTATTGTGATGTATTCTGATGTATTGCGATGTTGGGTTATTCATGTTCATGCCAGCATGACTTGGTTCTAAAAGGATTATGGAAACATATGAAGCTGATACTAAGTGGGATGCACATCAAGTAGGTTCTCATGGCTTAATTTTGAACCATGATATTCTGACAGAGATGTGGGTGAAAATCTCTGGTACTTTATCTGTACAACAACCAGCTCCTTGATGTGAGAAATGGCCTCAACTACAAGGGCTTTGATCCACGGCCTCACTGGATGGTGATGAGAAGAACTGAGATTGCTACCTGCTGAACATTTGGATACACGCAACAAACATGAGGATACGTAGCAATTGAAGGCATAAACCAAACAAATAGACCTCACTTGCCAAACCGTACCCATGATGGTCATACCTAACATGTTTAGGAAATCATCCCAACTATGATGCCATTGCATATTTTGGGAGTTGTTTGCAAAGTGCAATCATTTGCCCAGAATTAATGAAGGTAAGATGCAATCAGTCACACTGACTGCGACACACCCACCAATCATTGTTGGAAATGTCAGAATTTCAATATATTGACATTTCCAGTATATAGTTGACTCCCTCCTTTTGTTGAGTCCCCATTTTGGTGGTTGCAGTCCCCATTTTGGTTTGCAAAATTCGACTATGTGTTGTTTCTCCATTTTGGTTCATTAACTCCCCATCTTAGTTTTTTCGACCACCATGTGGTTACTGCAAACCGCCATGTTGGTGCTTCAATAGCCATGTTTGTTGCTTAAGAATCCTTAATTGTTTCCCCCCCCAAAAAAAATGGTTGACAATTCCTTTTCTAATTGGTTGAACAGCCCAACCCCGAAGCTGTTCTTGTGGGTTCTACAACCATCCTCGTAGGGGTTCCATCCAAACTTGTGCAGGTTAAAATCCTATAGTTATACCGATAGACATCACCGCAACTGCACCCCCAAAGTATAGAATTTGTGTAGAATTCATTGATTACCATTCTTGCCGTTGTTTGGTGATTTTGTTGCCTCCTCCACTGGAGTGTTTAACGCCAACGCAGCTCGCCTAACAGTTAGGCTCTGCGCAGCCAACGGCTTGGACGCAATTCGTCGCTGGGGCGAAAGCTATGGGAAGCGTGGGACAAGTATGGCACCAAATACCAGTTATATAGTTATACCCTAGGAAAAACCATAGGAAAACCAAAGGAAAATGGTGATTTAATGGGATTTTCATGGGATTACTGATGATTTACCCCTCCGGTTATGACTAACATAGCTATGGAAAATCCCGCAGAAATGAAGGTTTTTCATGGGAAAATCATCGAACTAAATGAGCCATGGCTTCCATAGCTGCGTTAAATAACCAGAGGATAAGTCAGTTACAGCCCCATTTGTAACCATACTGAAAGCATTTATAACTGGTATTTCGGGCCTTAACTTTGGGGATTTGACTATTTCACTGTAGGATACAAAAAAGGCATGTAATGGTACGGATTTGTTTTGCATGTTGTATGGGATTGAATCTAACCATCAACTAACAGGTTATAAAAAGAAAACGGCACATAGATTAGATATAAGTTTCATCAAACTATGATGTTTGAATGGGATTTCACCATCACTTTAGGGATTCCTATGAAATCCCCTCAGACTAACATAGCGATGGAAAATGGCCGAAATGGATAAACAAAATCGTCAAACCATAGTTTTTTAGTGGGAACAAAAACCATCAACTATGGGGACCGTAGAGGATTTATTGGAATTCCACAAAGATGGAGATGATACCATGGTAATTGAACGAGGCTGGGAATTTCCATGAGGATTCAAGAATCTAAAATGAGGAAATCATGCGAATATGGGCGGATATAACCAATGATGTATCATGTATCTCTATCTCCATCCTGCCATCCATTCACAAATGCACACGAATACGAATTTTAGCAGTCATGTGTACATAGCTACATGCACATATAACATGGCTTTTTAATAGGTAAATCATCGAACTAAATGGGCTATTTTCCATAGCCATGTTTGTTTACCAGAGGCTAATGCATATTATCTAGGAAAATTAAAACGACCTCACTGTTCTCCCTCACTGGAATGGTGAATAAAGAGAAATCATCCATCATCCCCAAATATTCTAATTTATTAATGATCAGGTATCATACACTCAGCATTTCCCCAACTCAGCTTATCAGATATATGATTATATTAATGTACCCAGATATCATGACAATGACACGATTTCCCCAGTCGCCCTTGACTAAGGAGTGGAAGCCGGATGACTGGAAGGCCTTTTGGCAAGGCACCGTCAATGTCCCAACTCAATGTGCCAATTGAGTTGGGATGTATGATGTCAAATCTGTCCAACGAATTGGGCTTTTGGCTGTCTTTCAAAATCCTCCAAGACATGTTTCTGGTATCAACTCGCCCGCAATGCAACTATGGAATGGTGAGTATTGGGGTAAGTATCCCAAAATGGCCGCCAATTCAGAGTGGTGAAATATAATGAAATATGGTGTATTTTTTCAGATGTTTGAGATATCATTATTTTAATGGTATTTGTTCCCAATGGTCTTCTTCAATGGCAAGCATGGCTAACCTGAGATACAGATTGTTGGTAGTTGGAAGCAAAAATTGTCAAAACATGATTTCTGCAGAAATGTTCTCTCGAACCAATCCATTGAACCCAAAATCCACCCTGAACTTCCATGTGTGCCTTTTAGCTTAATTAATCCACTTCTGCTCAATGAGCAAATCAAACTATGTATATACTTACATTAGCTTTTATAACTTTTTATATTATATGATTCTATATTGCTGATATAATTCACAATGAAGCCAACAGTTTCCATCCCAACTCACATGACCAATTGAATCATCTCAGGGTCCCATGTGAATTTCTTCAATGGTACAGTCTCTGGTAGCTCCATTGCTTGGAAAGCCTCCCAGTTCCATGATTTTCATCTCTGATTTTCGCTCCGAAATTACCTTTTGATTCATAAGCCAAGGTAAACCAACCATAAACCAACCAGAAGTCCGGGCCAAAGGCCTGTCATTCTGTCCTTGGAGAAAAGTCCTCGCCTCTTGGTTTCATCCTTTTCTAAGCAAACCAGAAACCAACCATAAACCATGACAGGTTTTCACGACGCGGCAGCTGCACCGACCCCGCCCAAGTCCAGTCCATCTTCGCCGGTGTTTCGGACGGAGAACAGGGATGGACGTGTGGGTCACGAGCAGAGTCAGAGGGACGTGAGGGTGTGTTATCAGTATAACTATTCCCTGCAACTACCCCAAAACATGGTAAAACATGGGTAAAACACCATGTTTATGGGTACTCGGAGGGTCTAGGCATATAATTACTAGGTGGACTAGGTGTGTCTATAATACTATAAAATATACATTATCTATGATTCAAAGACCAACTTGTAATGTGGTAAACCCAACGCCATAAATCATCCCATTAACCATGACAGGGGGTCAAAAAAAAAAGTCATCCCATGGCTCAACCTCACAGTGGATGGCGGTTAGTAGACGAAATCAGCCCCAAATGGACTTAAACGTTGCTTGGGTTATACCTTTTCTTGTATGTATATAGGTAATCAAACCTGGCTGGAAAATACACCATTTATATAGTTCCATGATTTATGTTCCTATCAAAACGCCATTTATAGAGGATATTCAATTTCTATATTTGATTACCAGCGGTTATATGAATATGAGAAAAAGAGTAAATGATGTAAATGAATGCATCTTTTCTTGAACTATATGCATTCGAACATCATAAGGCTCTATGCGTGTTTTGCTTTGATGCTCTGTGTATGATCGATTGTTCGCTGTGTATTTTGTGTTTATTCGCTGTGAAGCAGATAGACAGAGACTAGCCAGCCAAAAACCGATGTTTTGCCGATATCTAAGATTGGCCGTGTATAGATTTTCCACTGACTATGATACGGGAATATCATGGGAATGTAGTCGGGATACTATTGATGGTGATAAATATGAGAATATCATTGTTGTGGTCACCTGGCTGGACACATGAATTGTTGGTGTCACTACAATAGCTTGCCGTATGAACGGATTTGCCAATCAAAATGGTTGCTTAAATTTGACAAGGGCCTCTCACAGCTTTATGTATTTGATCGTATGTGCTTCAGCGTGAAACAAGAAACAAAAGCTGTTGTATGTAGTCAAATAAATACAATACAGTTTCCCAGGTCCAGTAACTCTTTCCTCAAGCAGCTTCAACGCACTTAGTTTTGTTGTTTGAACCCCATTTTCTTTTCAAAAGACTTGCATTTGTGTGACCCAAATCACCATCATATTGGTGGAGCCACACTTTTTGTTTTGGACCTTCCTCAAGTGATAGCAACTACCCTCTGGTATTGCCTAAGTAACATAACTATGGGAAATCACCATTTTTCATGGGAAAATCCACGAACTCAATAGCCATTTTCAAGTTCGCAAACTGTTAGGCAATACCAGAGGGTAGAACAAGAATATAGAAAAGTAACATCCAGCCAAATCCAGCCAAAATTGTGATGATTTACGTTTCTATCTTTTTGGGGGTACTATAATGGATCATTAATGTTGGTTTATATCCCCGTGATAGTATGAGTTTCCCATTATGATTCTAGCATTTGGGAAATCGATTGGGAACTCGTTGCCTAGTGATATCATAAGTTATATCCCATGATATGACTAGAAAGTATCACTACAGAATGGGATATAGCCGATATGGAGGTTTCCAATCCATGGGGGTACCCCCCGTCATCATCCATTTTCAAGATCGGATTTTCCATTGCAAACCATCCATTTTTGGGGGGTACCCCCCATTTTAGGAAACCCCCATATAGTTTCTGGATCACTGGGGATTTCACCAATGTCCAGCTCATATCCCATGATGTTAGAAATCTAGCATTATATCCCATGATATGATTAGAAACTATCACTACAGAATGGGATATAGCCGATATAGCCAGCAAATTGCTAGTTACATCCCATCCCCCATGAAATCAGCCCTTGGGATTTCGGATCTGAGGCCTCCCAGAGCTCCGGATCAGCAATTCCAGCGAAGGCGAGGGAGCAGAGCTTGGGAATATGTCGGTTGGGTCCTTTTAAAACAACTTACATATTCTAAATACTTCTACAGTAAATATATTCTAAACACTAGTATAAAGTAAACACATCTGTAACTTAGATACTGATACAATTATGGCACCAAATACCAGTTATACCCTCTGGTTATTTAACATAGCCATAGAAAATCCCCCATCAATGGAGGTTTCTAGCTGGGAAAATCATCTATAAATGGGCCATGGCTTCCATGGCTATGTTAAATAGCCAGAGGGTATAGTACATATTCTAAATATATTATAAACACTAGTAAAAAGTAAACGCATTGAAGTTAATTTAGATACTGATGCTAGTGACAAAGTTTTTCGTACTAGTGATATAAACATATCTAAACTTTGTCACAGTTTAGTACTGGGGCAACAACCGGAGGATCACCACAGGGATCGCAGGTGGGATTAAGAAGCTTTATATCCCGATGATTTTGCCATGATTTGATGATGAATTCTATGGAATTCTATTGGGAAACATGTTCCATCCCAGCAAGTATATTCCATTCTATCCCATCATATGACTATAATGTTCCCTATATCTTATTGGACACATACATATATATATACGTATATGTATATATATATATATTGTATGATTATCCCAAATAATTAAATATCATATTCTTATTTTACCTTATAACTATATGATTTTTCTTCCCAATTATATGTCAATTGGGAGTTACATGTATCCCATTCTACCCTCTGGTAATTTAACATAGCCATCGAAAATGGCCATCGAAATACTTGAGTTACCTATGACAAATTAGCGTTTTCCCATAGCTTTTTGTATGTTTACCAGAGGGTATCCCAACGAAATCAGTGCCAAAGAAAGGTCCCGGACTTCCGTTGAAAATCGCGTTGTGCCAGTCACGAAAGGTCGCCTTTCTGCCGGAGACGTTGCAATCACCACCTGGGTAGCCTGGCCTGGGGGATAGCCAAAAATGACCCAAAATGGTTGAAAACGGACAATCCTATGAAACTAAAATGGTTTCCTAAAATGGGTTTCCTAAAATGGTTACTAAAATGGGTTTCCTAAAATTCCAGAGGAAGTGGGGGTTTCCTAAAATGGTTACTAACGATTATAATGGATAATATGGGATTGGCTAAGCAGAATGGGTTTTTTCATGGACTTGGCAATCTATAAATGGGGATATCCATAAATGGGGGATCCCCAAAAATGGTTGGTTCAGAAAAATCCTATGAAGATGAATGGTAACTAGGGGTACCACTATTTTTTAGGAAATTTCGAAGTAGAGAAAGTGGATTCATACTTCTGAAGTCTTCAGACAAACCCATATGGATTAACACGGGATTAAAATTGGTTAATAGGAATACCATGGGATTACTATTGTATGGAAGTAATCTGGGATTAATATGGGATCAAGAGGATGAATATGGGATTAATACTGATGGAAGTAGTATGGGATTGATTTGGGAGTAATATGGAAGCATCCAGAAATAGCTGTGTCTGAAATGGGGGATCAAGCCCCTTGAATAGCACTTTTCATGGGAAAATGATGCCAAACCATTGGGTTTGAGGGCACCCGATTTTCGGACACAACCAATATGGGTATAGGTCAAAATGCTTAAGCCATTAGATACCCATTAAAATATACCATAGATTTAATCTTTTGGAAAATCTAGATATTTTTTGAAAAGAACCAACTATACATCGGGATTTGATGGGAAGAATGGTGACTTGATGGGACTTTGATGGGTCTTTAAGCATCCAAGATGGGGATATGATGGGAATAAACCGGGTACCCAATGATACCCTCTGGTCATTTGTGACAGTTTGCGAACTGGAAACCATGGCCTGTGGAAAGTTCGATGATTTACCAGTTTTGACCATAGTGATTTTCCACTATGTGAAATTACCCGAGGGAAGAATAAGATGAAGCCAACAATTCTGAGGAAACATATGTACAGTTCAACGCGACGTCACCTCTTGTTTTAAACTATATCATACTACATGTATACTCACAAGAAGGATTCTTGCAGGCTATATAAGCATGCCAAAATGAGACATGTACAATCCTAAAGTTATTGATGATGTCTTACATATTGTTTTGTGAAATCCTGCGGATTCTGAAGGAATGGTTCATTTTTAGCTTAGATTCCCGGAAGGGATTTGTTTCTCTCATGGCATTCAACAAGTTCTCCGAACTTCGAACGCTGCATTCTTTTTTTGATCTGAAGTCAACCGGTGATGAAAGTCCATTTATTATGCCGACCCTCTGGTACACTAAATCAAACCAGATATGGACATCCAATGGCTTGTTGAGGAAAATCATCTACATTCATGGGTGGGATTGTTTAAAGAATGCAGAGATTGGTCTGACTCAGGGTTGGCATTTTGTCGAGGCTCCCCGGGTCCCCCTAGATTTTAACTTTGTATCTGCAACGTCCCAGCCGTCAACAAACTGGGAAATCCCATGGTCCGATTGACTCAATTGTTCCTGCTGGAATCCAAGCCTCTTGTTGTCCTCCTGAGGCTTGAAAAGGCGCCGTTTTGGGCGAGAGAGAGAGAGAGAGGTAGAAGGGAAATTGGATGCTTGTTGTTTTGGTTCGTGATAGTAAACCAATCGGGACAGAAGCAGCTACAGATAGTACTACAAAGAAGTATCGACTTTATACGAATTTATATTTATATTATTTATGCATTATATTATTGTACTATATTGTACCAGAAAACCATGACATACAAAAGCTAGTTCTGGTGACTTGCAATGTGAGGTAGAAATGAATCATTCCATTGTGCAGTTAAGGTGGTGATGACCTGGGGCTTCACTGCCAGAGCATGGTGATTTGCGACAATTTCATTTGTGAGTCGAACAACAGGTCTGCCATGGCCATCTTCAAGCGGGATATGATGATAAATCACTGGAAGGTGATGAGGAATCTGTGGATTTCAGAGTTTTACGTCCCCAATGGTTTGGATACCCTCTGTTAAACTAACATAGCTATTGAAAATGGTGATTTATAGTTGATTTTCCCATTAAAGATGGTGATTTTCCATAGCTATGATAGTTTACCAGAGGGTAAAACATGATAAAGCCCATAATATAAGGCAACCAGCTTTGGTCGTGTTCGCTGCCAGGAAGGGGACTTTCTTTGGATGTGACATGATGTGATCTTGGTCAAGAATGCACGCAAGTGCGCTGTCCCGTTCGAGCCATCTCTGGGCATGTCAAAATGTATTGAAGTACAAGTCGATGATTTCCAAGTTCAACATGTGAAACAATGTGAAACTAAAATGGTTTAGTGGGAAAGCTTTGATTTTCGTGGGGTTGGTATACATTCTAAGGGAAAATCTAGAGAAACCTCTGGAATTGATGGGGTAGAACCATGATTTCCTGTATCAATGTTGAGGTAAATTCAAATCATCCCAATGATGTTGTTTTTCTTAAGAATCGGTGGTGAATAGGCACTTTTTGCGAGGCATATATATAATTATGTATATATATATATATTTATAATTATTTATAAATATTTATGCATATATATATATATATGTCAGATCCCCCTGAACTGTGACCAATTACAGGAATATCCTATACTAGGTCAGCCAAAGTTCTAAGTCTCCAAACATCTCCAAAAAGATCTCAATCATGAATTAGTATGTTCTCCACTATGTTTCATTGGGTGGTGGGCTATCCCCACCAAATGATAGTATAAAACGGTCAGAGATTATCTACTTCAACTATCCTCAACTATCGCTAGCCTCTTAGCTATAGTCAGGCAATTTTGTAAAGACATCTACGCCAAGAGACTCCATTCCATTCTGCATTGGTGATGGTGTTGATCGCTTCCCACTGGCATGCGACGATGCCAGTCATTTTGAGGTGCCCCGCAGAAATGGCGTCGGCGACTGCCAGTCGTTGCGAGTCTGCGATGGCAGTTCTGTGGTTCTTGATGTCTTCCAAGGTATTGTCGTTGTGAATATTGGCTTGTCTGAAAATATGGGTTAATCCATGTTAATCCCTCAATCCAATGGTTTTTCTCATCATTATCCCTATGAAAAAAACACCATGAAATGTCCACCGCTGTCCACCGAACTTCGTTGGAGCTACTAGACCTGGCTTTCACAACTCAGAGCCTGGCTTCAAGGATGTATCGAGGATGCGAGGATGACTGATTGGTTTGATACGGGGACTTAACAGGTCGACCTGTCACTAAGAAAGCGAGTTCTGATGAACAAGTCTTCTGTGGTAAGTTCTATGATGTACCTTAATCAGTTGGAAAAATTGGAGTTGTTTATCATATACTGACCTTTTGATGGTAAACAAAATCCTCCTGGTGCTCCTGGCGGTTTCTCTTTTGTCGCATCAAATCAATGATAGTAAAACTATGTAAACCATCTCCGAAATCAACCCTAGCATTTGGGGGATATGCATTCAACATTGAGCATTCTGCCTATGACCCCCGGATGCCCATTAAGACCTTGCCATGGCAGTTGGAAACCTGGCTGATTCTCGGGGTGCTGCAGGTGATCACCATGTTAATATTCACATCTTTGTAGCCCATGATAAACCTGAGTTCTAAAATTATGGATTCTCACATGCCCAAAGTCTGGTAAACTAACATAGCTATGGAAAATCACCATTTTTAATGGGAAAATCCACTATAAATGGCAATTTTCAATAGCTATGTTAGTTCACCAGAGGGTAACTACTTCAGTTGGCTTTGATCTTTCGATGTTTCTGGGGGTTGCTATTAGCAAGTCGGCCTGACACCTCCACGTGATACGAAGCCCCAACGCCATACCGCCATCGTAGACCGCCGGCCGTGAGATCTTCGCGGTCAATGCCCCCGTTGGGATTCTCCAGAGATGCGACGATGGCAGTAAGAGACATCTGGATGTCATGAGATGAATAAGTATATCTACATCAAAGGGGTGTTATATAAGGGATGTTAAGGGTATGAATATCTAAGATCTATATCATTCTATATCTATAATTAGTACATTTTTTTGAGGTAATTATCAGCACGTGACCGCTATTGTATGAAATTTTATCTATAGTGGGTTTCAAATAGTTGTATGTAAACTATCTTTGGAGTGATTATCATCAACTGACCAATGTTCTGCACCGGGGTTGAAACGCTGGCCCCACCCCCCAAGATAGGTAAATTAAGAATAACTATAACAGCTACTGCACTTGGATTGGTTTGTAAGCCAAATGATACCCTGCAATAAGTGGGCAATACCAAATAGCCCCAAATTTGGATTGTTCAAAATACCAATCAAGATTGGTCTGTCCATGATGCTGACCAACAGTTTGTTTCTTATATATCCACTAGAATATGACATTCTTGTAGCGGGACTTGACTATATAGATGATGGCGAATGTTTCCCGAACCCCTTAGGTTATATTCTGTTTGTTCTGAAACCAGACACATGACACTGACACTGTTTCTGTTGCCACAGTAGCTGAACCCATACAAAAATCCTGGAGTTGTGAAGTTTTGTCGGACCGTTCCCGTCGGCATTCTGGGAGATCCTCCATTTGGCTTGAATAGGCTCGGCACGGTTGACGGTTGAGAAGTTGTGTTGGTATTGTTGCACTCTTTCTCTTGCAGAGACCTAGTGCCCAGCTGATCCTTGCTGATTAGCTAATGATTTGCTATTGTAGGGGGCTATTCATTAATCTAATTACCTGGTTATAGGATGTTATAGGAGGTTATTAACATTTATTAACCTAAACCTAGTTATTGAGGATTTAATGTTGTACGTTGTGACGCATTGTGGGAAAGCCAACCACACAGTATAAAGAGATGACGTTTCGTGTTCTGAACACTGCGGATTTTTAGCGGCAATACTGATTATCTGTATGGCCATCACCCCTTAACGTTGGAGTTTGATCATTTCGATGCCAACTGAACTGCTGGGTTTGTGTGCCAAGATGCAAGAGCACACACACTGCTGGATCTTAAGATGGCTGGCACTTTGTTTTTCATGTGTTTGCCATCCCGTGCTCAGATTTGGGAGCCAGTTCGAGCTTCGTTTTCTGATTTTCTCAAGGATCTATTTGGAGGTTTCTTGGAATAGGGGCACCCCAAATCATCCAAAATTAAATCATGCTGACCATGTTGATTTGGGGATCCCCCAGTTCAAGCAACTCTCATGTTGTACGGAAATGGCCTGCACTTTCACAAAGCTCTAGACAGCCTAGATGAACAAAAAACTCAACGTGCCTGCCGATCAGCACGAGTCGGATTCTTTTGGCGATCTTTTACAACGCTTCACCGCTCGGCCGAACGCCAAGATTCCCAGAAAAGATGGTACAGTTGTGGCTTATACTCTTAATGTGTTTATTAGCAAAATACGAACTGACATCCATATTGTCGCTCAAATGTTGGTGAACGATGGTGAACGTATGTTTATATCATTTGGAATAGTTGTTGTTCTTCACGTCTAACAAGATGCCAATGTATTATGATAAAATCCTCCTTGAAGTTTCCCTTGCAATATCACCGACCCTGGGCCCCCAAAACAGGTACATTTTTCCTTTGATTTTGTAAGGCCCCCCCCTTACAAAATCATACCCTGGGACTAGAGAACATGGGCATATAATCTTAATGGAAAATAGGTGAACCTTGTGGAAGATGACTGGAGCTGATTTTGTAAAGGGACCTGACCCCCAGGGGGGGGGGCACAAATAGGTCTCAAAATTTCGAGAATTTAGATGAATTTTGGAGCCAATTGTACCAGACTTGGTGGTTGATTTGTAAGGATTGCTGTGTTTCCCATAATAGGTTGCAATTTTGTATGGTTGTTATATTCTACTATAAACCCTTTTGCAGTTTCCCTTAGAGAATCACCGGGGCAGTGCCCGCAGAACCAGGTGATTCTGTAAGGAACCGCAATAAGGATGAATGGAGGCTTGATTTTGTAAGGACTTATATGTTTCCNGGTGATTCTGTAAGGAACCGCAATAAGGATGAATGGAGGCTTGATTTTGTAAGGACTTATATGTTTCCCACAATAAGGTTTGATTTTGTAGGGTTATTACCTGGGCCATTTGGTTCTATATCCAAATATTCGGCCTTGATTTATATGCGTATGAGCAGATGAGACCATGGTCAGGACTGGAAACATGGAACCTGGGATGNGTTGCGCTACAAAATCATTGGGCCATACGGCCGTGGACCATTATTATAAAATCAGACCTATGAGTTATAGGAAAAAAATACGTGCAACAAAATCAAGGGTATGACCCAGTACAAAACCAATGAGTGTGTTTTGGTGCTTTTGTGAAGCATTTTGAAGATGAAAAAAAAAGGATGTTTTATATTTTTTGGGCTAGTCAGTGTGCTGACCAGCTACATGTGCAGGATTGATTTTGTAGTGAATGACATACTTGAAAAGGTCGTCCCCCTTTGATTCTGTAAGGAGGGGATTTGGAGGTCAGGCCCCCTATTTTGTCTTATGAAAGGCTGCTGCTGAAGTGGGACCCAAAAAAATCACCAAAATTGATTAGATATGATTACATGATATTACAAAATCATGGGCTAAACCCTCAAGACATCCCAAAACCAAAACAGATGGTATANAAAAAAATCACCAAAATTGATTAGATATGATTACATGATATTACAAAATCATGGGCTAAACCCTCAAGACATCCCAAAACCAAAACAGATGGTATAAAAGAAGGACCCATTATAAATTCAGGTCTATGGGTTATGGGACTAGACATGGACAACCTATGATCTACAAAATCAAGGGACCAGACCAAAAAACAATAAAATTAGTACAGAATGGGGACCCAGTACAAAATCAACAAGGGTGTTTTGGTGCTAATTTGTCACTTGTTGATGATGTTTTGAAGTGTTTTTGAGGTTTTTTGGGAAGAATATGTGCCTACCAACTAGACCTCTTGGACTGATTCTGTAATGATTTTGGTGCTAAAAAACACTCAAAAAGGCCAGGCCCTTTGATTTTGTAAGGGGGGGAACCTCCCCTGGGGGGCAGGACCCAGCATTGTACTTACAGAATCAGGGGGTCCAACCCTACCACTGAACTTTGAGGGGGATATTATAAATCATGTAGAATATTCGGACATATTTCTCTAGATGGCCCCCTGACCAGAGTCAGAATTGGGTCAACCTATCCTCTTCAACCCTAGTGAAATGGTACGGACATGACCCCAAGAATGATATATATATAAAATAGGGGTACCCCCAAATCATCCATTTTAATAGGATTTTCCATTATAAACCATCCATTTTGGGGTACCCCCATTTTAGGAAACCTCCATATATACGTGTATTATTTTGTATTTTATTATGATTTGATAGGTGCGACTCCCAGTCGTGATTGGCGTCACAGATGGCTGATTCCGGATTCGAAAATCAACGGTTGCGGTTTTATGGAAAACCACCAGTGAAGCCTTGCTCGAAACCAGATCCTTTTTTTGTTGGTGGTAGTAAAGATCAATGAGATCCCCAAGAAAACCAATTGAAATCAACTGAATCCATTCCGATTTGAATCCATGTGATGCCAAAACTAGAGGATTGTCATCCATTAATATGAAATGATGTTGCCATATGTTGCCCATTAACAAATTTCCCATGAAACTCCGATCTCAATTTGATCTCAGGTCTCAATTTGATGTGTTCGAAGTTGTGTCATCCACCAACCCTATACCCTCTCTTGACACGCGCGATTGCACCGGTTTTTAGATCAGTGACCCCGGTACGGCCCGGTGAATCGGAATCGGGTGGATCCATGTTGGCCACCCTGAACTCCAGCTGCACAGCTGCGCTGCAGCGGTGGGAGGAGACCAAAATTGATCGAAGCCAGAGAGATTTTGTTGGGGAAACTGAGCATTCTAGCATTCTAAGTGGCTTTCATTCCATTTCATTACTCTTCCAATATGCTCCATGGTGCTGGAATATTTACCTGTAAAGCTGGATCATTTTGGGGTGTTGGAGCAACCCTGAAGATAGTGAGATACTATATCGTCTCGATGTGGTTGATCATGTTTCATCCCAATGTTCCGATCATACAAGATGGTGCCCCCAAGATAGCTAAGTTGATTTAGAACTCTAAGTCTACTAAGACTTGTGGTAGATATATAGTGATATATATATATATATATGTACAGTTAATGAGCTCATAAACCAACAAACATCACTGGCAGGGAACCAGGTTGTATTAACATGTATTAACTTCTCCCCAGTCTTTGGGACCGCCCCCCCCCCCGGAGGCATGTGGTATCGATACTAACCAGCTGTATAGGTTCCACTTCATGTGTTGCTTTGTGCGGAACAAAACGGGAAAATATGTGAACATATATGAACATATACTAAACTAAACAACTAATATTTGCATCAATTGATTACATTCAATATCCGATTGATGACATTCAACATCCAATTGATAACACTCGACAACATACCAAAAAGTCAGTTTGTCTCCAGCCATGTCCATTGCGTGCCCCTCCAGAAGTGCCTCTGGCAACCTCCAAAGAGAGAGAACATAAAAGTAAAATCCTACTGGAATAGTGGTACCCTCCAGTAAATTAACATAGACCCTGGCAGATAGGGGTTGGAAGATGAGTTTCCACTCAAAATTGGGGATTTTCAAGGTCTGTGTTATTTTACCAGAGGGTCTTTTTCTATCTTTTTGGGGTTTACTAAAAGTATATTCTAACTTCTTCGTGGATCAAAGGCGATTAACATCCAAACTGAGCTGGTATGAACTGCTAAACCTTCACCCTGGATGGGAAATTCCAAGATATTTGGTTCAGAGTTTGATCAACTGAGTAGGTCATATATCAACAGGTCTGGAAAAATCACCATTTATAGATGATATTCATGGAATATTCACGGGATCCATCACAATAATGGGATCTATCTGGATATGATGAAATTAACGAAATATAAATGGAAGTATATAATGAGATATGATCCTCATCAGTATATTCTGGGCAAATTTAATAGTGACCGAAACCTGCGACCGAACCCTGGGTTATCATCTCCAAGTGGCAGCAAGTTTCCTTATTTCCAGGTTAGTGGAATATGATTATACAATTTACGCTCATGGTAAACATACACAAAACTATGGAAAATCACCATTTTTATAGGTAAATTCACGAAGTAAATGGGCCATTTTCAATAGCAAATGGTTAATTTACCAGAGGGTACCCAGAATATTGTCATTTTTTCGGTTTGGCTTTAATTGAAGGTCCTAAGCGTTGGTCGTGTTTTCTTATTTACCATTTGGTTGTGGACACTGGGTATCAATGGTTATCATTAACACACTGTATGTACATATTACACTATTATATTGTAGATATATAGATGAACTAGTAAAATAGGGCAATCACCATTTTTGATAGGGAAACCATTTGTAAACGTGCAACTGTCCATAGCAAACTGGAAACGATTACCAGATGGTAGCTCTCCGGTTGTTTCCCAAGCTCTTGAGCATACTTGAGCTATGCCGAAATAGGGAGACTGGGATGCCTATCAACCATCCAGTATTTCAATGGCTCACATGATCTCACATGTTTTTGGATATGTCTTCAATGGTTGATAGGTATTGGATATGTGTTAGAATATGGTCTTAGGAAAAAGGTTCACCTGTGTTTTTGTTTGGTTGTTGTGCAGGCTCTAGGTGAGATACTCCAATTCGCTTGCATTCATGACCGTAAATGTATGTATATGATATGATCTATATATATATATCATATGATATATATATATAATATGTATATATATATATATAATATAGATATAGATCAGTGAGACTGACTCCTCTAGCCTAGCTGGCAGTTGCTTAGAGCCTTGAGTTCCAAATTCGATTGATGTCTTAGCTTTGACTCGACGGTGTGCATTATCCAAAACCCTTTGGGGTGTCCCAGCCACACCTACAGTTGTACAGGCATCTGCAAATATGTCTATGTGGTAATAACATGTACTAAAACTAAAGATTTTCCAAGATTCCCAGCTCTCATATATATATATATATATGTATGTATATTACATATAGCAACCATCCAAAAAGATGCCAAAAGGTGTTTCCAGAACGGTATAGATTAGTATAGATTATCGTTTCCACATAGTTTCCTGTTTTCCAACTGTTCCATCTTTTTTTGGGTTGCTACATATATTTTTGTATCTTATCAGAGATTCTGAGATGTGTCAACTGTCGGTGTGGCCGGTAAGAAACCCAAGCTGTCAGAAAGATGTGAGTAGGTCAGAAAAAAACGGTCATGTCTCTGACGGCTCCCTGTGTCCTCAGCTGTCCACCAAACGTGTTTGCGTGGTCAACGCCAGGGGGGGGGGATTGCTCAGCTTTTGTGGCGAATTGTCATACTTCACTCCAGAAGGGTAGCTTCATGAGTTAGTACTGTTTGAAAATTGAGATCATGTCATGCCAACCTTCGACCTACACATTGTGTTTTATATGATGTTACGTGATATCTAAGTGTAGCCATGTAGTCAAGCTGCCAACCAAGCCGTGTCTTGAGGATGAGCCTTCCTGTTCACTGATGTTTTTGTGAATGGATTAAACCCTTGCCGGCTCGAAGTTTGTCATCTTTTGCATGTTGGTTCTCGTGGAAACTTCATGATATGGAGCACTTCTGAACCCTGGCCCGAAATTGCTGGTGCAAATGCGAAAATTTCGCAATTGTGCTGGTGTTCCCAGCGGCTAATAGCTTAGCAGCCGAACTTCACTTTCGACTGCTCCGTCTCCCGCCTCGTGAAAATTCGCGTTAGACTGCACTGTTCGCTCCACGCTTCGCGATCTTCGCGCTGTGCGTGGCCTGACTGACTGTTCGCTTGCATGGAAAGTGCCGCAGTGGGAAGCCGTGAAAGGCAGGCAAGATCGGGCATTAAGATTGCTTGCGACTTAATCCATGTACTTAATGATACTGCCCTTGGGACACTACTATGCAGTTTGACTTTGCTATTTCATAAGCTTGCGGAGATGCTGTGATTGGGTGTTTCCTGAGGGGTAAAACCACATCACCCAAGTCATTCTTGGCGTTTCGAGTAATATGGCATTGAATCAACCATGGGTTTTAGGTACCCTCAAAATCGTTTGGCTTATAATCATTTTCCTCATTCAGATTGCATTCAATCCCATTAAAACATATTAAAACCCAATAAGAAAACCCACTAAATATATATATGTATAGATATCAAAACAAACCCAATAAGAAAACCCACTAAGATCTATTAAAACAAATATTCGAACATATTTAAACCCAACAAATCCCCATTAAAACCTCCATAAATTTCCAATCTTTTGGTCAGGTGACGGTGGCTTCGGGGCTCCAGCAACTGGATGCCAGTTACAACCCACAGTGGCTGGAAGTTGAGGATGGCGAGTGGCTGGAAGTTGTTTCCATGGTCGGAACTGTTACCCTCTGGAATTGCCTAACAGTTTGCTTAGTATGTGGCTCTACCAGGTTCTAAGCTAGTGTCTTTAGGATATACTTCTTTGCGTGCTGCTTCTGGGTGGTTATTTAACAGTTCAATGGTTTGGATACCCTCTGGTAAACGAACAGTTTGCTATTGAAAATGGCCATAGATATAGTGGATTTTCCCATTAAAGATGGTGATTTTCCATAGTTATGTTAGTTTACCAGAGGGTATATGTTATATGTTTATAATTGAGATTTCCGAAAAAATGTTTTTGAACTATTGAATAATGGATATAAATGGATAATATGGAATTAGTCAACCATTTCATGGATTTTCATGGACTTAATAAAATGTAAATGGAGATTTCCATAGTTATGGAGGTACCCCAATAGCTGGACGGTTTATCATGAAAACATATGGCTGTGTCTGAAAATGGGGCATACCTAAAAAACATTGCTATCCTAATAAGGAATATGATGACTAAGCAATGGATTTATGGGTACACTATTTTCAGACAAACCAATATCTTTGGGATATGATATGAATATTAATAGATAGCAATGGCATATGATGAACATAACAGCCATAATGATTATATTGATACTGGTATTGAACATAATATCACTGGATAATGTGGATATTTCATGGGATTGCATTCCCAATGATTTTTTTGAATATTATTATTGGAGTATCAATGGGCAATAATGGGCATAGAAGAATGAGAATATTTCATGGGATATCAACAGGAAATGAAACTGGTGATATGGGGAAAACTCCAACTGTATAGCTAAGTTGACGCTTAAATATCTTGCTAAATTTGTTTTCGTTGAAGTTGGGGGATACATACTAGTTTTCATAGGTTTATGAACCAATTAATCTTCAGACCTGGAGCAACTGCGGCACCAGCAACTGCGGCACCAGCAACTGAGTCGACAGAAGCGAGCTGAGTCGGCACCTGCGAGTGCTCCGCGTTGGCCGCACTTTGCACAGCTTCCACGTTCAGATGGTCCATGAGTCCATGATAGACAGGGCTAATTTGATCATTGCATCTTGGTGAGGGAGTGGACAAACAAGCATCGCTATCTCGGGCCCGAGGCACATTTTCACCGTGCCACGCAGGATCGTGATGAGGCTTGGAGGCCGAGTACTGGCGAAATCATTGCGAACGGCTTCATCTTGTGGCGGTGGGGGGATTTGCGATTTATTGCTTTTCTTGGTGTCATTGGTTGCTATTTGTTGGTGGACTTTGCATGGGAATATATTGAACAATTGCTATCTTGTTTTGGATTTGTATATATATATATATGATTATTTATGGTCTATAACTGGCGTATCAAAGATCACAAGGATTTGCTGGAATTTGATCCTGCATTTCATGGGGGTATATGTTCGACACAACATGGGAAAATTCATCTTTTTCTCCATCAGATATGAGATGTGGATACTTCAGTTAGGGCCGACAGTTAGGGTTTGATGGTGGGATGATGCTTTACTCAGGTACAAGTGTGAATATATCGGAACACATACATGTGGGGATCCAGCTAGAAGTTGCGTATATCCGGGATCATTTTGGTTTTATGGCTATGGTGGAAACAATAATCTGGAATTTATTTTCATGGGTATAACTTCATCCAAACATGGGGAATCATGGGGATATGGGATAGAATGGGAATGGTTATATTTTTGCTTAATTGCCCTAGGGAAACTGACATATATGTGGGAAACCCATGGTTTCCCCAGGAAAATGATCTACGAACTGTTTTTCCACATCTATTTTGGTTTACAGGAGGATAGCTTACAGCGGCATCACGGGCCGACGTCCCGAAATTGCCGAACTTTTTTTCCGTTTAGTGAATGACTATATCCTCCAGTAATCAAACGTGGTCTACTTGACTGCAAAAGCCAGAAGTTTCAGTTCTGGCCCTGTAGCAGTTTTAATTTAGTTATAAAGTTACAACCCATTTATGGACATATAACCCCATTAACAACCATATATCACCATTTATGACTGGTAAAGAGCCTTAACTGTGCCCGGACGTGGAAGTTTTGTGAACTCAACTGACGGTGTCCTACTTGACTGACAGCCTGGGTGAATGATTGACAAACTCAATTGGCCTCTGAAAGACTGCATCATCGGTTTGAGCGAATTCATGGTGAGTCACCCTCACAAAGGTGACCGGCGAAAATCGAGCATTTCCTTGCAAGGATAATCCCATCCCTCTAATATGACGCGCCCCTCTGTGCACTTTACAAATGGATAGATCCCATACCCAACCAGGGGAGACTCCACAGGAGCAGCAAATTGGACAGCTGGAGTGGTTGCATCCACAGCACTCTGCCAGAAGGGGTGGGCCACAAAAACGAGTTGGTGAAACGGTGAAATTGTCTCAAACAGTTCTTTTTACAGATATGATCCACGAATTTGGATGATGGTAATTCACCGCCTATGATTTTTTGAGATCTCTCTCTTCCTATATATATATATATATACATGTGTATATATATATATGTAATTATAGATGAAGATCTCATTGATTCAAACGTGTATCAAACCACAATGCAGCAACGTTCAGGGTTTTGTCACATCCTGATGTCGGCACAGAACTATGAGATCACAATTGTCGTCTGGGGATTTTTGCATCAAATTGCAAAAATGAAGCGCAAAATAGCTTCTGGCAATCAAACGTGTAGGTTTTCATGGGAACATCATCTGCAGATGGCTGACCCTTTTGGATTGCCATGTTCAACTACCGGAGGGTAATCAATGCAACATCATCAAGCAACGATGCCTGGTTTTGGCTTAAACCGGGATTTATATACCACATTCCAGGCCATTCCATGCAGTGGTCTTGAAGCTAGTTTGTTCTGCATTTCAATTCCATGAATGTTGGTAAACAATAAAAACCATCCCCAATCTCACCATTGGCATAGGTGGTATGTTGACCATTCCCAGTCATGGGCGGTAAACATGGCATTGATGTTCCCTGGTTACAGTAGATTTGGATAAAGCATGATAAATCCTAATTTTTCACCCAGAATCCAGGCTCCTATCCATATGTTGGGCAACTCCCCACGTTTTTTTCGCACAGTCCCTGGGCCAAGGACTGGATTTGCCGTGGCGGCCACGGGACTCTATGCATCTCAGCGAAAGATGTAGCAACTATCGTTGAATCCGGAACAGGGTGTTTTTAAATATAGTTTAATCAATGCTTAGTCAGATTCAAAGGTAAACTTGAGTTGAATGCAATTCATGTATAACATGTTATATAATGTTATATATAATATACATATGTAATATGTGTATATATATTCTGTATATCAAATGATCCCCAAATTACGACCGAACTTGGTTTGAGCTTTGCGAACTAGACTAAATCACATTGATTTTTCCAGATGCATCACATGGCTGTTTTGGTCCTGAAAACCACCGAGGGCTTCGACATGTTGCGCTTTTTGGGGTTGGTGAAACCTACGGCCACAGAGGCACTGGGAATTACCCTCTGGTGTCATCAAACATGGCTGGAGAATTCACCATTTGTCTGGGTAAATTATAGTGACCTCACCTCGTGACCCCAATCATCGGTTCGTTCTGGTTCGGGCCATGCCATGTTTGATTTCCAGAGGGTCATTTGGGGGGATTTGGGTGGCAGCTGGAGCAGAGAACCAGGAAATATGCATGGCTCTAGGTCATTCGACCCATGGATTCTCCTGCTGTTCGTGGTTTGATTTTTCACCCAGAGATTTCTGGCGGATTTTATAGGACTTCGCCGGCGAACATTTGCCCCCGCCCATTAAGAACGAGACTGAGACTGCAGACTGCACAGAGAAGTTCGTTTTGGTAGTTTCAACCTCATTGGAAAGAAATCCTCTATTTTCAGACAAGCCCAAATGTAGTTATATTGTTGATTGAAAAAAACATATCCCATTATTTTCTACCACAACAAAATCCTATGGATACCCCTATGATATTCCCAAAAGAAATACCCTCCGGTAGTCAAATATGGTTTGCTGGAAAATCCATTGTTCAGTTCAATGATTTTCCCAGCTATGAACCTCTATATCCCATATTTTACCAGCTATGAACCTTTATTGATATGATTTGTTCCCATAATTTCCCATGCAATAGCCAGGTGAAAAATCTTCCACCGTGGCGGGTATCCATATGATCCCGTCATGGGCGCAGGCTTTGATTGCAGTGTTCATCTACCTGGGTCTCTATGCCTCTCGCTTGGAGGTGGATGCAATCGGGATGAGGAAACCTGGGCAACCAACTGGAAAGAATGGAGATATAACTCGGTAAAACCAAGAAAAGTGGGGAGCAAAGCATTTTAAAAATTAGGGTAACCTTTCGTGATGGGTAGTTTTAATGTATTTGTTTATACCACCAAAAATTAGAGGTTTCATCTGGATTTGTCTTGGGCCTATTCATTGGCAATTAAGTATTTGCTGTGAGCACATGGGGAAACCAGCTGGAACAATGAGGATATACTGTAACTGTTTAATTACTTGATATAACATACAATCATGGGGATATTTCATGGGCAGATAACCAACACTTCAAGGAACCAACTGGTGGAGGGCTAGTTTCATACTTTGTGTTTTTTTGCTATAATGGTAATGCAGGGTGGATAACTGGATATATTGCACTATGTAGTGAGCAGCTCGAAAAAATGCAGGGTATCATGGGGTACCTAAGGTTGGCCATGAGTGATAGGCTTATGTGTTTGCCAGGGGAGAAAATCGACTCAGACAAGCCTATTGCCGCATTTAAGGCTGGCTATGGTTATGGTGCTTGTTCCAAGAAATTTGGTACCCTCCAAAAAAGATAGAAACAAAAAGCCGTTCGGACGGGCCTTGTAGGCCACAAAAGCTAGTGATTGAATCAAGAAATGACGGGCAAGT
Source organism: Symbiodinium sp. clade C Y103 (assembly GCA_003297045.1). Taxonomy (NCBI): domain Eukaryota; class Dinophyceae; order Suessiales; family Symbiodiniaceae; genus Cladocopium; species Cladocopium sp. clade C. The sequence goes on along the minus strand of BGPT01003147.1, from coordinate 19,771 downwards.
GCATTGGTGAATAGCTTGCTGACGGGCACTCTGTCTGTCTATTTTGCCTATCCCTTCCAGCGTCATCACACATGGCTTGCTGGAAACTTCCACCTGCGATGGAGGTATAAAATCCCCGCTAGACACCTCCATGTTTGACGGGGATTTCCCAGGCAGCCATGGTTGATTGCTGGGTAAAAAGCATTAAAAAGCGATTTTGTTGATCTCATTCATCATCAGATTAACAAATGGCAATAGCCATAGACGCGAACATAAGGCAGATGTGTTACCTGTTGCTTTCCAGGTGGCCAAGAGTTCAAGTGATTTGTCTCTTACATAAGGAGGATTGATGATGATGATGCCATATTTTACTCCTATCTCAAGTGTTGCAGTAAGGGGTTTTAACATTGCTTATTGCTTTGAGATTCCAATAATGACGACTTGGGATTGATAAATACCTGCACTTAGGATTGATAAATACCTGCTCAGCAGGTTATGTCTTCAGGTTATTTATTTATGGTAGCCAATATCTTGTCCTGAGCTAAATTTCTTTATACAAAAGGAAATGTCGGCCGGCGTCTCGTAGCCAAATGGATGCCAAACGCCAGCGGCGATGTGGGGCAAGAGCACGGTTGGTTGTGCCTTGGCCTGTCTCTTGTTTGGCAGCTTGGCCTGTCTGTTGGATGGTGGACACTTAGGCTGAAGATTTCCTCCGCCAAAACTCTGGGGGAAAAGCCCAGCTACCAGGCGGCGAAGGAAATCAACTGGATGCATTTCGGCACGAGGCCGAACAGGAGATGACGGACTCCGCGATGAACCGCGAGCAAGGCACGTACCCAATAGATCCAGGACATTCCAGGACGATGACTTTTTTTGGTTCCTGAAGTGTCTGAAAATCCAACACCCTGTCCATCCTGGACCGAAAAAAGAAGGTTAAAACATGTTTCTTGCGAATGCCTCCTGCTTCTGTAGAATCAGGCATGGAAACCATTTTTGGAAAGACACGCGTGTGACAATGCGGACCATGCTTAGGTATGCCATGCTATATCTCAGTGCCTGTAAAAACAAGGTAAAAGATTCAATGCTATTCTTAGCGAATCATGGCTGAAAACCGTCCCCTGCCTTCTCAGTTTCCTGTCAAGCGAGGAGTCTAACTATGGCTGCTTCTCACCAGAACTTCTATTGGGGTTCATGGGGTCTGAAAATAGGCTACTCCCCCTTCCAATGGATTATCATCATTTTCCATAGCATTTCCACATATTTTCATATATTTTCCCTATCAAATGGCCATTTGGAGGATATTCCTATGGATGATTACCATGATTCCTATTTAAATGGCCATGTGGGAGGTATACCCCATGAAATCCAATGGATTCAATCCTTTTTTACCCTCTGGTTAATTTAACATAGCCATGGAAAATTGCCCACTTGTAATTTGTAGATGATTTGCATGGTGATTTTCCTATTAAAGATGGTGATTTTCCGTGGCTATGTTAAATAACCAGAGGGAGTTGCCATCACTTGACCCATGTCCAACATCCATCGCCAGGAAGTCAAGAATATGGACAAGCACTACCAGGCGGGACGTGACCTTCGGGTCAAAGATCTAAGTCCAACACAGTCACTATCCAAATGGAATATCCCTTTCTATTTGTTTATAAAAAAATCAAATATGTACAGTAGATTGATAAATGTATAATTACGTGTTTTTAATTATGTACTAGTACATAGAATAGTGAACACCTACCCAAAAGTAGTTGGGTAGACTACAGCTCAATTGTTTTTTTTTGGGGGGTGTTATAATTTCATTCCCATTTTTTGCTGGTTAAGTTTCTTAAATCCCATTCTATCGGTGTATACCCATCAAATCCCAATGATGTTCCCATTCAATCTCATTGTATTCCCGTTAAATCACCAGTATATCATGATATCCCCATCAAGATTCTCTTGAGTCCGGCTAAACCAGCATTTTTCAATGGTAAGTATTTACCATCAAACCAATTTACGACTAAAGATCACAATGATATTTTTTTAATGAGATCACCCTGATATTCCCAGATATTTTGCAGGTTCCCGTCAGTTTTTGGCATTTTTCCCCATGGATCCAAGTACCTTCTTAGAACGTGTCTGGTGTATGATTTTGGGGGGTTAGCCGTACCTTCTCAGAAGGTGTTTCCATAGGGGTTTTGGTGGTTGCTATACAAGGTGGTGCTATGTGGTGCCCCCCCAGTTATAAGTTGGTTTATAACCCACATTAAGTCATTATCTAGATATATCTACTTGAAACCCTAGTGAAATTGGTGTTATAAATCAACTTAGCTACCATCAATCAGCCAGAAATCCTATGAAATCATCTTTTTTGTTGGTTAAACCACCATTTTCCTATGTTTGTTTCCATGATTTTTCTATGAGGCACCACTGAACGTAGATCACCTTAGGATCCAATTCGATTTGCCCCGATCCAGGTGAGTTTCTACGCCTCCGTCGGATGGACCATCTATGCCTTGGTTGCTTGAAGATTTATGGGACTTTTTTTATGGAAAGATGGAGGTTTAATGAGAAAATCATGGCGAAAATGAAGGAAATCACGGGAAAAATACGGGAACATGGCATGTAAATGATTACTTTTTATCTGGGAAAATCAATTTGGGAATGGGGAATTGTCCAGGAAAACCATCTTTGATTATCAGAGGGTATCCCAGTTGAACGACACATGTTTTGAAGTTTTCTGTTCATCACGACTCCACCAAAAGACGTTGCTTGCAGAGCTGGTGGTTTTACATCATGAATTGATACGATATTGATATGTGTGCTACATACATTTACCATCATTTACCATTCTTGACCCTTAAAGTAATAAATGTTCTTTTCTTTTCATTGAACAAATACAGAATGCACCTGTTCCCAGATCCGAAAAACGGCAGACGCAGCGGAACTTCCAAAAATGTCTTTGTTGCTGCAGTTCGCCATGGTTGAAACCTGTTCAAACTCAGAATATTAGTGGTGCATTTCTGACAAACATATCTTCAGTATTTGAAATGATTTGGGGATGGGTCGCTTGACCTATGACCATATTTCTGGGGAAAACATATCCAGAAATTCCAGCTATTTCGATGTGAAGACCAGGGGCAGCGGTGTGTTGACCCACACAATTTGTAGCCCCGTTTGCGAGAGCTAAGTTGCTTCTAACGCCGACGACTAGGGTTCATGGCAATTATATCATATTATATTCAATTATAGCATTATATAGCATTCATGGGGTGAACATTCACCAACAAACATAAGGTTTGGGTGCCCCTCATTTAAGCGATTTTTGTTGCTGAATTTCCCTGATCCCATCCTATCCCTATCATTGGTTATCACACTCCGGAATAGATTCGGTAGTATAACTGTTTATTTCATAGCCAATCAACCAGCATTCATCAATTGTATCCCCTGCTAGTCGAAACCCCATAAAACTTTATGAAATCCATTGAAATCCTATAAGTGCATATTTTACTGGCTCATTTGTCCATTATCGCCCCAGCCGATTTCGTTGACTGCCAGCCCAGGCCAGTCTGTTCCATGCGCTGAGCTGCAGCCCAGAGCCACCAATGTCCAGAGGTACCCAGCACCGTTGAGAAAATCCACAGAAATTCCACTTGATTACCGCCTATTTATTTTTAGTATAATATATATATATATATGTATATGCATAATATAATTTCCTAGCTAGCCATGTTTGATTGCTGGCGGGTAGTAGGATATAATATAGTCAATAACTAGGATTAGTCCAATTGTAACTTGGGATACAACCCACTTACGAACTGTGTTTAACCGTTGCAACATTCCACTAGCTTCATGTCTATCTCACTTACATTTTCTATACGATAATGTTCAATTGTGGCTTTCTTCTCAATATTTTGAGGGTGCAATCACAAGTAAAAGTAATTCTTCAATATCTTCTCAATATGCTCTTCTCAATTGTTAAAAAGTAACTGTTGCAATCATAAGTCTTCACAGAAAATCAGGCCATCAGGATATGGGCTTCAACCATCCAGTCGCTTCAGGAGGTGACGAAATTGGTTCCGCGGAGGTGATTTTTTTGTCGAAGCGTTTTGGTTGGATGAACCATCTATTTTTCTGGATAAACCTATGGTTTAATATGGTTTAAGATGGGCTTCTTGTTTGCAATTTAGATGAGAAATAGACTATAATCAGCTTTCCAAAGCCGTTTGATCCAAGATCAGCCATGCTTCCAGGGAAAATCAACAGGAGACAATTGATTTCGCTGCCACATATGTGGGTGTCCTAAAATAGGGGTACCCCCAAGTCATCCAAGTCATCAGACCATATTTCGTATTGAAACCTATGGTTACTTGGGGATCCCCCATTTTAGGGAACCTCCATATGATTTTTCTGTGACTGATTCGATTCTCACTCGCGGCTAGCCCCTTTTGATAGCGGATGAAGCTTTCCGCGTCTTGGCTCTCGCGCAGACATCGCCGAGAGCCTCCACACTGTTGGCGCTGGCATCTTCTTGTTGAGCTGCGGATACTTTTATAGCTGCTTGACTGCAAGTCAAGTCAAGCGACTGGATGGAGCTTTTATGGGATCTAAAGGGATCTAAGGGGATTTAATGGGATTTATATAATGGGATTTGATGTAATTAATGAGAATTGATGGGATTTAGTAGGATTTAAAAGGGATTCAATGGGATTTAAACAGGTTTGATGGTATTTGATGGGTTCATGTTTATACCTGATGGCTATTCACCATCAAGAACTACAAGGTGGTACCTCCTGGGTTTAAAGTTTAAAGTGCGTCTATAAACCCCATTCACTAGTTTGATATAACTACCATCAATCCTAGTCAACTACTTACAAAGCAACTTAGCTAAGTATCTGCACCAGCGGAGTTCCGGCTTCTTCTGGCCCACCACCAGATTCGGGATCAATGCCAGGTTTAGTGGCAGGGACCACGCCCATGACACCAATTCCATCAGTTCGCGTTCGTTTCCCACCTGGCCCATGTCCTCGCCCCATGGGGCACCAGCTTATAGAAAACCCTTAATGAGGGAAGCCATGAGCATTGGGATATAATGGGGACATAGCTAACAATTCTGAGGAGAACTTGGGGAAACCAACTGGAACAATATTTGGGGGATAAAGTCACAATTATTGTTTGCCATAGATAGGGATAGAACCACCACCTTTGCAAGGTCCATAGGCATCAGTTTTAACGTGGATTCGTAGCTGACTTCTTCCCATTGTTTACCGGTCTTTGCCATGCCAACACCGCCGTCAATCTGCCAATGTTCGTTGTTTGTTGCTGGGTTTGATTCGCTTTTGATGCTTGTGTATTGGCAGATTGCAGCATATATTGGTTGGCTCTAGCCAGACCGCATGTTAGTCGGTGAGGGATGGTGAGAGCATTTAATTCCTGTGAACTCCTCCTCCTCCTCCTCCTGCTCCTCCTCCTCCTCCTTGGTTAAACCGAGTTCAAGTCATTCTCTTCATTCCTGTTGTTCAAATTCCATGTTTTGTTGATTAGTGAAGGTAATTAATTTATCCCTGTTCTTCATTTTAGATCCGAAGGGTTGTGCACATCAGCAACCTCAGCATGCCCGACATAAAGCTGCAGGCTACCACTGGGGTCGGATTTTCCGACACATTCAGGTGGGCAGCTGCTATGGTGTGAATGGACAAAAAACATAGATTCCATCCGGCAATCAAGCACGGCTTGCTGAGTGAATTTACAATGTGGAAATATGGGAATTTGATGGGATAATATATAATAATGTATATATATATACACAGTAATATAGAGATGACGAACTGTAACTAAGTGAGAATCAAACATTGATACCGTATGGTTTGCCGCAAAAATCACCATTTAGTTCGATGTTTTTGTTCCAGCAAACGACACCTCCATTGAGTTCGGGGATTTTCCAGCAAGCCACGTTTGGTTAGCGGAGAGCATGATGGGATAACACTGATAACGCTTCCTATGGAAAATGGAATGGAGTAAAACCATTTTTCCCATGCATATGATTTTCATACCGCACTGGTGCCAAAAAATGCCGTGAGCCATACAAACACCATTTCTGGTTGTAGAAAATCACATCCTTTCAATGGCTTGATCCGGCTAGATGTGTAGCTGAAATTCATGAAACCAACGGTTGGGAACCGCCCAGTTCCAAGTTGACACATACACCGATGTCGTAGATATAGCAACGATAAATGGCAGGGATTGCAATATCTACAAAGAATTCATACCCTCTGGTAAACTAACAAAGCTATGGAAAATCACAATTTTTAACGGGAAAATCAACTATAAATGGCCATTTTCAATAGCTATGTTAAATTACCAGAGGGTAATAACCTTCATAGCTGAAGTACCATCTTTTGATGGCCTGATTTTGGCTGGATATAGAAACCTCGATTAAAAGCAAACTGGCCCACTACAAGTTCAAGATTCCATTGTGTGTTCCCAATACAACACACCCACTTGATGGTTGAAATTACCCTCCGGTAATCAAACGTGGCAATTGAAAATCCACCATCTATAGATAAATGTCCAATTAAAACCTCCATCTATAGAGGATTTTCCATTGCCACGTTTGCCAGAGGGTAATGCCTATAGTGTAAATGACCATTCCCGGAACAAACATAGACCCTGAAAACTGCTCACTGACGAAGGTAGCTTCTTCCAACCCCCAACTCATGGCAGGATGATGTTAGTTGGATGGAATGTATGTTGATTGGATGGTGGGTATGCATTATTTATATTGTTTGACATATATATATATATATACAAATATAAATTATTTTTTAATACTGTGTGGTTATACATTATCATATACTTTGTTTTATGTTACCATCTATATCATCACTTTACACAGTACATATTATTCAATGCAATTATCTGTTTTCTTGTCTTGCTTTACTAGACATATGTCAAATGATCTTAAGAGACAAAACCATACCATTTTGACATATTTTGACCATGTCACCGGTATGAATCCTTGGATAATCTCCCCGTACAAGGTGGTGCCCCATCGTTATATTCAACATTGTATCCCATCAAGTATCACCATTCTATCCCCATATGAACTACTGGTTGAGTAGTTGTTGGAGGACCTTTTACTACTTGGGTTATTGGGGATTCTTATAAGCCATACTAGTGAAACCTTTCAACCAACTTATTTTCTCATGAAGTATCTTGTGACCTCACTGATCACTGGAATGGTTGTGAATGGATTCGGGGATCCCCTTACTGTAGCTGGCAGACACAACAGCTATTTCCAGGTTAGCTATTAGCTAATGATTCAGCCAGATTGCTGGTTCAACCTGTGGATTGCTAATTAGCTACTCTTAGCTTCGGCTGAATGATTGATTAGCAAGATTTACCCTCTGGTTATTCAAGATAGCCATGGAAAATCCCCTATAAATGGAGGTTTTAATGGGAAAATCATCCAAAATTAGCCATTTTCCACTGCTATGTTAAATAACCAGATGGTAATTCCCCTCGAATTCCAGATGTTCAGCTTCAACTCAATCAACATGACCTCCAAAGTCATTTCCTCCCCATAAGGTGGGTAATTAAGACAGCTATAGAATTGAGAAATCTAAGGAACATTTATGGGAATTATAGCTGCTAGGGAAGTGGCCGTGAACTATAGACTATAGCTTCTCATGCCAACGACTAGAGGATATAAGATGATGTAACTATACTATTCATGGGGTGAACATAAACCAGCAAACATAGATTGTAGGGGGGTCCCTCCTGGTAAGGTATCCCTATTATGGGTTGTCATAATCCCCCAATAAATTAGTTAGGATAACTTGCCTCCGAGCGCGAGCGCCTCACCCTGGCACAGCTGGTCAGTCCCAGTAGTCGCATGGCTGGGACAGCTTTTCTCATGGCTTGGGTGGAGAAGTCCCAAAAGGGACGTTCTGGATGCTTGCCAAGCAGGGACCCATCTCTATGTTCAAGGGCGGCTGAATCGACTTCCTTTGAACCCATCACGCAAAGCTACGGGGACTGAACCTTATGAGCTAGCGTGCAAGTTGGGGAATTTGGTTTCTATCAAAGGCGAGGACATCTTGTTGGCCCCACCTACCACTCAGGTCGCTGAATTTCATCGTCTTCGTGCAAGTGTGCCATCGAACAATAAAAGCAGGTGAGCTGCCGAATGATCCATTTGGTAGATAGCCTTATCTGCTTGCATGCACTGTCGCGTGGCAGGAGTAGTTCCAGAAAGCTTCGAAGCACTATGGCTAGGGTCAATGGTCTGCTGCTGGCGGGGAATGTTCAGGCAGTGTGGGCCTACGTCCACAACCATGACAACCCAGCTGCATAGTTCAACCGAGTTGCCATAGTTGCATATAGTTACACAGTTAACCATATAGGCCCCAGTTTTAAGTTGGTTTATAAACCATAGTAACTAGTTCGATATATCTATCTACCTAATCAACCCAAACGTGAAATTGGAGTTATTTGCACCAACTTAGCGATTTAGCTCACTTTGGCACCATCTTGTTGAAATGCTGATTTCATGGGTTGAAAACCATAGATTCACCATTGAGCATGACTTAAATCTGCTAAACCAAAGGTAAAACCATGTAGATTTACTATATAGTTATCCATATAGATTAACCATGGTTAAACCAGATTTACTATAGTTATCCATAGATAAAACCATCGTTATCTAAGGTGAATTCACCAGAAACCATCCGTAACACACCATCGTTGTTCAGCCGATCGCCAGGAGGGACGCTTCCGACCCTACTTCGCCTTGGGTCTCGCGAGCCTCACCTTCGTGCACGGCCTCACGGTGCGTGGGAAGAAATGGGTGAGTTTTTGAGGCATGTGAGTTTCATTGGATTCCTGAATGTGTAGTGTATGATTGGTGAATATATGGTTTAGTATGGTTTTATAATGGAAAATCCATCTATCAATGGATGATTGGGTGATTGTTAAACCCCTATTTGGGGGAATATCATTGGATTGGTTCATGGGAAACCCATAGGATTTTCCCATGAAAAATGGTGATTTTCCATAGTTACATTAAACGTTTACCAGAGGTTGATTCCTATCTCATTGGATTGGGTTAATGGGAAATGTTTACAGGAAACCCATGGGATTTGTCCCATGAAATTGATTGGGGTTTCCGGTTACAATTTTCCCTTAAACCAATCCAATGAGAGTTGTACATGATGAATGAAATGGGGTAAACCTTGGGTGAAGGTGGGTTTCATCCTTTAACATTGTGCTATCTTGACTGGGATGTAGTAACTGGAACCTGAGCAAGCTTTTTTGCAAAGGTATCTAAGATTGGCCATGTTTAGCTTTAAAAATGATGATTGAACCGAACCAACAGCAGAAAACATGAATTGATCCACCTGAGCTGTACAAAGTTGGGGTGCCCACGATGCGCAGGTTGGTCACATTTGGAAAATGATGGACGACGGGGATCTCGGTGGGGTGGATGGGGCCTAGCCGGCTGTGGGACACTGTTCTTGGGAGAATCATCTTCAACATTCGACCAGGCTTCCTCCAAGACCCCTAGGAATAATTGTTATGTGTACAACCAAGTGACTCAACAACATTCAGTGACTCAACAACATTGAACTTGCCATTCATGGCCCAATGATTAAATTGGTAATAATGGGTTGTAAAGCCTTCCGACGATCGGACTCCAAAGCACGAGAAGTGTATTGGAAAACACTGAGGAGTTTGGGATCCTCCACTATGTTTTCTTTGGAACCCATTGCTCTAAGTTTGGCGGCACTATTTTTTGTTCGTAAGTGCCGGTTTCTTTCTTAGAAGCCAGGTTCAAATCTTAAAGTCAGTTGGGGTTGGGGTTGGGCTTGGGGTTGGGCTTGGGGTCATATCCGATTTGGACCCTGGGCAAAAAAACTATGCCCACATGCTCCGTCAACATTTGGGTAATTTTGGGACAAGTAGACCAAACAGTTGGAATGGTCCATCCAACCATCACCCACATACTACTCAAAGCACATCTTCTCCGAGAATGTGCAGTCTACAAATAGCCGACCTAATTTGGGGTTATCACCCATCAAATGACCATAAATTTGAGTACAGTGCACCATTAAAGTTTAAATCCTCCATTCATTGGCGATTCACTGAGATGAACGAAATTATTGAGCAATCATCATACACCCCATTGAATTTGCCAAAACGATGATTTCGATATGGCTATAAGTCAAAACCCTGGCACCTAGTGAACATCAAAATAGTTGGTAGATGGATGTTCATCCCATTAAAATTGATAATAATAGGTATTGACCCATCCCCATATATTTCGATAGATTTCATGGGTATCCCCACGGGTTTGAACATACGGATGAAGACCTGGAGTTCGGTCGATCATCATGTCGCCAATTAGAATGGCACTTATGAGTCATGGGCATTTAGCCAGCAGCTACCATTGGGGGGAGTTCATCTTCACAAAGATTGGTTCAATGACCATGAATATCACGAATGGGCCATCCCATACTATCCTCCTTTCCAGAGAAAGCCAAGTTTTTCGGCGCTACGCACTGAGGATCCTCAGTGGTATGACACAGTGCAGAAGATCTACCCAGATCAGTGGCACCTGGGCTGCTCTTAGTCCTTGGCGAAAGGTTAATCGAAACATGGAGTGACACGGCTGGGTTTATGATATCGGGGTTTCCGAACATTGGGGGTAGCCCAAAATTGATGGTTTAATTCACGGAAAATCCATCTATTGGATGATATCTGGGGGTACCCCCCCATGACTTTGGAAACCTCCATCTGTTAAAGGACAATCCCAGACATGAGAATGGATGATTTGGCGGTAATTACTCCCATGGATTAGGACAACTCCATATCAATAGATGGGTCCAACAAAAGCCAACAGAACTGAGGAGGACCTTCCGTTGTATCATCGGGATCGTAGGGGAGCATCGCAAACCGAAAACTGAGGTTCTGAACCAACAATGACAGGGAGTTTCAGCAAGACAAAGGGATTTAGGTGTAATGAGAACCAGCAGAGATATGCATAAAGATACATAAAGAGTATAGATTTTAAATTGTTGGATCATATTGAATCAATTGAACATGTCTCTCTTATTTATTCAACAATCATGATTATTCAACATGTTTCATGCGAACAATTCTACTTCTACTTTTGTTGATCAGCCAGCGAGGGATGTGTATTTGTTGCCACCGAACATGGGCATATCAACAGATATTAACAAACGTCTAGCTTGGTTGGCTCATAAAATCCAGGAAGAGAGGATAATGAAGCATTGGCTACTTAGTTTTTGGACAAGCTCATCTCCTACGGTGTTTTTTTTCTTTTAAGGTGGTACTCTCAAATTCAAACCTTGCATATAGAGCTGACATTGGCTAGTACCTTCGCTTTAGGTGACATGTTCAAAGAAACGGACATTGCATGAAATTGCGGGAAAAAAACACATAAACAAACATCAGTTTCCATCTCTTCAGACATTTTCATGAATCAATGAGAATGTAATTACCCACCATCCATGACAGTACCCACCAGCAATCAGAAACTCCAAGGACGATGATCCCCTGTGTAGCAGACGGTTTTTAGCAGATCGGAGTCGCCAAGTTAGTGAACAGTTCAGTAGTTTAAGCATGATTCGTGGTAGATATGGAGGTTTCCTAGAATGGGGGTACCCCTAAATCATCCATTTTCAATCCGGATTTTCCCTTATAAACCATCCATTTTGGGTACCCCCATTTCAGGAAACCCCCATATCTACAGTATTTCTCCGGGTTTACACACCACCACTGGGGGGTAACCACCTACAAATTCACAGTCCATGACGCAGGGAATTCACCCCAGAATTGGAGGTCTATGATGTCAGCAGTGGGTGTAGCACATTGAAACGGTTCGTTGTTGGTGAAAACATGTGATAACCTGATTCGAGCTGGTTTTTACACTGCTTTCTGATGGTTTCATAGCCGCCAATTGGATGGCATCCCAGTTATAGTAAGTGGTTTTAATCCATCATATTTAATGATATGATATAATATAATATAATATAATACAATATAATATAATATAATATAGTATAATATAATATAATATAATATAATGTAATAAAATATAATGTAATAAAATATAATGTAATGTAATGTGATATAATCTCAGCAACACAATTTTCAATGCCCTGTGGCCCTGTGACCTGTGACCCGCTCCGTCGTGGATCATTGCCATAGCTGGTCCTTTGGTCTTGGGCGCTTTGCCACCCACGTGTCCCGGTGCCTGTGCTCACGGCTTGTGCTGGGGCCTTGTTCTTGCTTTGCTGGTGGCCATGTTGACGCCTCCCATTCATGACTATGACAGTGCGGAGGATAGCCCCCCACCTGAAGGAGATCTGGCTACCGCCTTGAGATTGACGAGAACGAGGAGATGAGCCAACTCCTTTTCCGTCTTGTGGGGCGCCAAACGCCTGAGGTGCGCGCCTACAGCTACGCTGACGGCCAGATCCCCGGATCTACCAAGGCGCAGTCCTGGCCCATCAAAATCAGCGTTCAAATGTGGAGTGGCAACATTGCACAGACAATGAGGCAATCGCTGCAGGAACTGCATGTGCCCAGCCGCAACCGTGAGCCGACCAAGCAGTAGATAATTTAATATAATATGATACAACACAATATCATGTAATATGTGGGTAAAACAATAATAAACCATCCTCAAAATCACCATAAATAGTTGGTATAAACCATCAAAATATGGGTGGTTTATTATTGTTTTACCCACATTACTCATGACTCCATGACTATCACTGGCTCATCATATGTTTCTTCCACCACTGGGATGCTCCCCAGGCAGTGGATCGCGGACACCCGTTTCGCTGAGCTTTATCTCACGGTGGGCGGCGTTCGATGGGCAATTCATCATGGGAGAAATGGAGAAGGTAAGCGAATTCACCTGGGAATTCTAGAAGGTCTATATATCAGGATATGGAGAAGGTACTTGATCTATAGGATCTATAAGGTTAATTAGAAGTATATATTCAGTTTTTTGAGTATAAAACATTGAGCTTTCAGTGGATTTCACAAATGAATCGTGGACTTTTGGGTTTGTCCAAAAGTGGGGGATACCTCCAAAACGGACACGATATGAAAAAAACATGACGAGCCATGGGATTTGTGGTACTGTATTTCAGGGGCAAAATAAGCACACATATGATCCCATGAATGTGTGTATGTATAGTATATATATATATATATCATTACATCATATCCTTGGTGGCATCATGACGTGAACATTCTGTGAACATGGGTGTTTCAAATCAAATGAGGGACCTTAAGGACCTGTGAAGGGATGACAGAAACAATAGCATGAGACCTGAGCATACAAACACAACCTCAAGAACACACTTGGACAAGGGATCCCATATAGACATCGCTATTTTCTCCTTGTTCGAGTTTGTTTTATTTTTGTGAGAATTTGTTGCTTTTGTCTCTACGTGATGATTGGTTATATAACATTGACACATGTAGAAGTGTTCAGTTGTTCCTGTGGTGATGGTATATACCCCAGTACGCAGCAATGAGGTATGAACTTGGTACAACCGTGTCATATTCTCATTGGGTCAAAGAAAAACATGCAGGAAAGCTCTATATCCTGTCCCATAGTCAAACGTAGCTGGCAGGAAAATCTTCTATAAATGAAGGTGTTAGCGGGATAATCCCATATGAATGAAGGCATTTCCATTGCCATGTTTGATTCCCGGAGGATATTATAAGGAAATAATGTTCGCTTAGATCTAGGATATTCCAGTTGCTGATTGTCACTTCCCAATCAGTGAAACGCCAACCGAAGTCTTGGTGCTTGATAGCAATCCGCACTGGAGGATCTAGAAGTTCCAAAATATGCAGAAGAACTTAAGAGGAGTAAACAAATACCCTTTGGTAAACTAACATTGCTATGGAAGATCACCACGTTAGAAACAGCAGCACGGTATAGTAAATCAACTATAAATGAACCATTTTCATAGGTTTTGGTATTATTTGCCGGATGGCAAGTAGTTTTAGACGTTTGTTTTCTAGATTTATTTTAACTTCCAACATATCCAAATGTGAATTTTAGGAACATATGTTGTGGAAACTTTAGCTTGTACATGATGACTTATTCATGCGAGTAAGAAGGACTCTGCAAACTAATGTTATTTGTTTTGAGGATGTTTGATGTATATCTACAATTGTATGATTGTATGTGTGAGAATAGGCCCCCTTATATCCATTCATGTATGGGGAGTCCCCTATATCCTACATCAAAACTCAGGAGGATGAGTTTTCTTTATTATTTATTACTATACTATACTAATACTATACTACACTATACTATACTCTACTCTACTATACTATAGTATAGTATGCTATACTATACCATACTATACTATACTACACTATACTATACTACACTATACTATACTATACTTACTATACTATACTATACTATACTAATACTAATACTAATACTAATACCAATACTAATACTAATACTAATACTAATACTAATACTAATACTAATACTAATACTAATACTAATACTATACTATACTATATATTCCAGTGGTTTTTCCACTGATATAGCGACTTAAACCCCCACAGTGTACTTGGACTATCATTCCACTTAGATGCTAGAAACCATCGTTTGTAAATCTTCTAGTGGGATTATCCCAAATATAACTGCCTTGCAACAGCAGTTGCGAGCTGCCATTCGTGGATTCCATGAAATATCCCGCAACACCTCTTGGAAGAGCAGCTCCAGTTGGGATATAAAACCATATATAAGGGCCCCATATCCCAACTTATGGTGTTTGGTTCACTAGCTATACCCACAAAAAGTATACAACAAGTATATTAGGGTTTCCTAAAATGGGGGTACCCAAAAATGGATGGTTTATAAGGGAAAACCCTATTAAAAGGGATGATTTAGGGGTACCCCTGTTTTAGGAAACCTCCATATCAAAAGTATATAAAAGTAACCTCAACTGCATCCCCAAGCTTGTTTCTCCCCATCGTTTTGTTGCGAATTTTTGACCGATCATCCAGGCTCTGGCTCTCTTCTTGGTGATCCTGCACTTGCGTGGAGTGCTGACAGGTGGCGCGTCTGCTTGAATGACGGAAAGAATCCCGACAGGCGTAGAAAGATGAAGATGAATGATCATTTGAGCTGTGATATGTATATATATATATATATTGTGAATAGTATGCAGACGGCAGTCAAGTACAGTATTAGCAGTATCAGTGACATGTTCAGCAGTCATTCCTGCGGGTTGCAACAGTGAGACCATT